>KK119094.1:563432-645820 GCA_000611955.2 Stegodyphus mimosarum | reverse complement strand
CATATATATATATATATATATATATATATATATATATATATTGCTTAATTGCTTAAAGTAGAGTGCAATGAAGGAAACCACTGGCGGTACATTTCTTTCTTTGCTCAGTGGTTTCTTTTTGTACAGCTTTAGCTCCTTTTCTCTCCTCTTCAGTGCTGCATTTTCTAGGAGGCATTCTTAAAAGAAATTAGGTTAAGACGTAGTTTATGTAAAACAGATGATTGCCAATGCAAACAAATGTTCACCTTCCCCCTGACACGCTCAATTTACGTTCAGCCTTAAATTGTTTCAAAAACAGATGATGGTTAATGCAAACAAATGTCCACCTTCCCCCTGACACGATTAATTTGCGTTCAGTTGTAAACCATTTCAAAAAGAGATCATTGCTATTGCAAACAAATGTTCACGTTCCCCCTGACACGCTCAATTTGCGTTCAGTTGAAAATTCAGTTTAAAATACAATGTCGGAATAAAATCGGGCAAAATTTTAAACGCTTTATGCGAAAGGTCATTTAGCATAAGAGTTCGGGTAAACTTACTTGATGAGATGTACTACGCAAACTCTTTAGTTGGTTTCGTCTCCTTTAATTACTCAACGTTTGCAAGTTTCTAGGTAATTCATATGTAAATATAGTTTAATGCGTAATAAGCAACAATTGTATGAATTAAAATTATTTAAATACTATGATAATTTAATTAAAACAATGATAACTATTGTAATAAAATTTATTTTACTGTTTGAATGCCGTGGCAACTTCACCTCGTTGACTTGTACAGTTACGCAAGCAACTAATAAACTATCGGCGACAAACAGACGCTTAAGCCGCATATAATAAAGATGTATTAATCTGAAGTGTCCAAAGTTTCTGTTTCCTGGTTTGGCAACAAAAAAGTATTTACGAATTGGTTGTTGCTTGCAAACAGTGAACTGATTTCATTCTTATTGTTAATATTTTCATGTACTTTCCTTTCATTTGTACACAGAACTTATAAACTTTGATTTGATCGCAGCTAGCAACTTTGTATAGAATTTGGTATGCAGTACTCAGTACTTTGTATACAATACTCAGTTTTTCAGTACATAGAGCTTATAGCTATAGCTTTGGCCGTAGCCCGCTCATCTGGTGGGCTTGCCCACTATGCTATTGAAATCTGTATGCGTCTGTCTGTCTGTTTGTGGCATTATCTCCTCCGGAACGGCGCAGAGTTGAGTTTCGAGAGAGGTACTCCCGGATTTGAAAAATTCGTGGGAAGCCATTTCGACCCTTCTCATCTTTGTACGACTATAATCAGCCGACGTATTAATTAAAAAACTCTTAAAACGCTAATTTTCGCCTGCACTTTTCCGAGTGGCAATAGTCTCGCACGCTAGAGATAAAAATCCGCTTTATTTCGAAAAGTGTTGTCACTGCTCGCTTTCAAATCTTAGAGTTTATTAATAAGAAATTTGTAAGTTTTTCAGAATATGAAGTAGCATTGCCAAACGTTAAATGTATTATTGTTATTATTATAACAGTTAATGTTCTGACGCTGAAGAAATCACACGATTTCATGTGACGTCATTTTATGTCGAAAAATATTCGTCAATATTAGCATTTTAAATAAATAGTTGCTCTTGGCAGCTTTTTTGTTTCAGATTAAGATAACTGACACGGTATGTTATTGCCACATTAATTCTTTTATTGAGAAAAAGTTGTTATATTACGTTAAATTTAAATTCACCGCCCACCCACCAAGTGTAAAACTGAAGTCAGTGAAATTAGTGTTTTTCCCACCTATTACAACAAGAGTATTACAGCCTAAGATATAATTATGAACCTCAATGTTCATTATAGAAAACTGTTTTTCGGCATGTTCTTTGTCAACAAAATCAGTGACAGTGCTTATGCAAGAGTATTTAAAAATCGATTAATACATGTATACTGAAAACACCAATGACGATATAAAATCTTTTATTTCAATTGTAGTTGATGATGTGAGTCTTAATAAAAGTAGCTTGGGAAACAGTAAGAAAGACGAAGAAAAGCCCAGACGAAAAGTGTCATAAAAAAAACTATACCGATGCTTTATAGTAATACACCTCACAATTCAAACATTCACGAATGCTACTGGATTTGAAGCAGAAGATGTAAAAAATGTGCAATGGCCTCGCCAGGACTCGAACCTAAACTTCTCGAATACGCGCCGAGTGTGCTGCCGTTACGCCACAAGGCATGCCGGAAGGAGAGAGAAAATACCTTATATACTCCCCCTTTCAAAGGGAGAATGGTCTTGGGGACCCAAACGCCAAATCCTGGTGGTGAAGAATCATCATCCACCTACATTTTAGTTCGGAGGCCACTCTAAAGCCATTAGTTATTTTGAAGCAGAGGATGGGAAACATTTGCAGTGCCCTTGCTTGGAATCGAACCTGGACGTCTCAAATATTGGCCGAGTGTGCTATCGTTACACCACGAGGACATGCAGAGAAGAGAGAGAAAATACCTTATAGACTATGTAAAGATATTAGGTATCTTTTTAAAGCAGGAGAGATGAAAAATGAGCAATGCCCTCACCGAGACTCGAACCACGGGCCTCTCGAATTCGCGCGGAGCGTGCTGACCACTACACCAAGAAGGCTTATATACTTCCCCTTTTAAAGGGCGACTGGGGATTAGGGGACCCAATCGCCAAATCCTTGTGGTGGAGAATCATCATCCACCACCTTTTTTTTTAGTTCGGGCGCCACTGTAGAGACACTAGGTATTTTTGGAAAGCAGAAACCTATTAAATGACCAATCCTCTCGCCGGGACTCGAACCACGAACCTCTAGAATACTCGTCGAGCGTGCTGACCACTACACCACGAAGCCATGCGAAGAAGGCGGGAGCGAAATACCTTATAACTTAAGATTCTCAGTGCCTTTAATATGGAAAACATTGCTTGCAGTTCACAGACTTTCAAACAAACTGGTGTAATGGATTATTTTCAGCAAATTTATGTAAGTACAAAACTCTATTGTTCATTTCATACACTTTTGCAGTAATTACAGTTTTTTAATTAAGAATTTTAATTTTTTATTCATTTTAAATTCAAATAAATACCTGTGACTATGTTACTTATTTATATGTAATTTATTTAAAGCTTTACCTAACCTGGTTCTAATTAAATTACATATTTTTAGTATGTACCATCTGAAGAAGGGACGCCTCCGTTTAAGGGACAAAATATCTGGTCCAGTTTGTGTCCCTTATTTTGAGGTACTACTGTACCAATATTTCAGGAAACAAAGCGTGTGGTCACCTTTTTCGAACATCCTGTGGACCAAACGAAAACAGAAATATCCAAAATAACTCATTGACTTAGCGTAAGGGCTGAACTGCTCCCGAACAGTAAAATTGCTGAATACTAGTAGTTCCGACCTGGATTCCACTCGAACGGGCTGACTGCATGGCCGTTTTCGTGGTTTTACCTATGCGTAACGTGTATACAAGCCAATTTCCCTTAGAAAATTCTCCACGAAGGCATTCATCTCCTTAGGCAGGTAGCCGTAGTGTGCTTTGGCATAATTAATTAAACCAAACCTAGAGACAATGTAATATTCATTAATCTTTCGCTGAGGAGAAATTGAGCTTTTTCTTTAGACTCTGGTTTTTTGAGAGCTTAGATTGTGACTATTAGATAATGTAGGCGTCCAAAGGTTTTTATTAGTTTGTAAGGTTCTAGGGGTTTATATTTATTTTAAATAACTAATTTAGTTTAAGTTATATTTTCCTTCCTATAAGCCTTCATTCCCCTAATTGTAAATGCCAGAATATTTAAATTTGGTAGCGCACGTGAAGTAATGCAAATTCTACGTTCAGGAGAAAAGATTTAAATGCCGAGTTTTAGAAAGGAAGTTAGACAGTTTGGGCAAGCTCTGTACTTTTCTAGCGTGAGCTTCTGTTCTGCATTTATTGCTAATTAACGTGGCATATCAGTTATTAATTTGCTGCCACTACATATTCGGCGCGGTTTTAGGAAACAGGATTATTTGAGCCCTGTAGAGTAATTCTACAGCTTGTTAATATCTTCGAATTTTTAGTTTAGTTCTTGTTATTTGAGTTACTGCCCAAGTGAGGCATAGTTTGTTAGCGTCAAGTCGAAGCATTGCGAATTTTAAAGAGTTTAAAGGGTACTTTTAACCCTTCTCCTGTCTAGTGATCCTGTGTGGTTTCTACGCGTACTTCAGCTGTCACATCAGAAGATAGACAAGTGGTTCTTACAAAGTTATTATTATTTTTATGTTATTTTGTATTTTGGCTCTTTGTTGTCACATCTCTTTTCCGTTTCCTTGCCAAAGTGCAAATCGAGTATTTAAGCTGAGGTTGTTACATTATAAAACGGAGAGTGTTTTGCGTCTCGAGGCTACATTCCCAGGTTAGATAGCTCAGATAAGATTATATTCTTTAGTTTTTCATTATAGTTGCTGACGTTTAAATCGCTACGCCGGTTAGATTTGTGAGCCAACTTCGCGTTAAATTGAATTGAGTTGTCTTTGACTAGTAGTTCATTTTTAAATTTGAACTTACTGTTACTTTAAGTTACGTCGCCACAAGTTGTTGGCTAATTTATAAGCACAGTTCATGCTTTCGTAGTCCTGTTCCGATTGAATAACAAAGTTTTTTTTTTTTTTTTTTAAAAAAATCTTCCAAAGACTTCGTAGTTCTTTTCAGACGAACAATAATTCGCTTCAAGTCTGTTAGGAGTTTGGATTCAGATTTTTTCTACCAAAGAAAACTAAAAACTATAAGTTTACACAGCAAAAGCATTTCACAACGTAGTCTCAAATATTTCTATTATTATTAGCTAATATTGATTTAAAAAAAGCAGGATCGTAGTTTTTAATGTGAATCATTAACACTATCATATCAAAACTGTATTCATCCAGTTTACAGTACCAGTCCATTAAGTCCAGTAAAATCACATGAAGTGCTTGTACTTACTAAATATTCCCGTCAAATGGACAAGACTACTGACTGTAAATCTATTTTCGTATGAGAAAATTCTTGATCCCCATTGCTTAAAGAATGGGGATCAAGAAATAGGTCCATTTGATCCAGTCCTGGTTCTGGAGAATGAATGTTAAATATACAGGGTGTATCAGTACAGCGGTGACAAACTTTCAGGAGAGATAAAGTACACTTCGTCAATGGGAAATCACATAACAATGCATAGTGGGAAACGCTTTTCTGGGGCGGTAGTGACGACACAAAAATCAAGAAAGGAAGGCCACGAACCGGGGTGAGAAAAAATATTTATTATTCGGAGTACAGCACAGACAAAGGAAAAAAACAACATAAAGAGACAACGAACCTCATCAAAGAAGAGTTCGAAGTTACAACCCGGACTGTGATGCAGGAACCGTGCGTCATGCAACTTCCATGCAATTTTCCTTTCGCCATTTCGATTTTCCATGCGCCGGAAAAGGGAGGCCTGCATTATTGTCTAGGGTCGTAATTTCGAACAACTTCTTTAATGATGATCCTTGTTTGTTTTTGTTCTTATTTGTTGGTTTCTGCTGCAGTAAAGATAATAAAGCACATTTTGTCTCATTCTTTGTGTCCTTCCTTTTTTCCATTTTGTGTGGTCACTACCGCGCCAGGAAAGCGTTTCCGACCATGCATTGCTATGTGATTTCTCATCGTCTAGGTGTACTCTATCTCTCCTGAACGTTTCTCACCGCTGTACTGATACACCCTGTATAGTGCATTAATCATTGAAATCTAAAGTACATCTTACTGGTGTTATGAGGTAATCGGATTTTTTCATGTCGTCCGTTTAGAGAAATCAAGAAATCAAGTCCGTTTAGAGAATCCTATTTATGCATGCGTTTTCGTTAATAATAGCGCAAAATCTATTTTGCAAAACCTGCGAATGTTTTAGGGGTTCATATGCTACAGTATTCAGAATTACGGCTCAGCTTTAAAGAATATGATCCATATTTTGAGAAATCAAACTTTACACGACATTTTTCATGTTTGAAAAGAACAAAATCTAAGGAAAATTCTTCAAAATAAGGTAGGTTCCATTTCAGAAATTACAAAGAATTTGTAGCTTAAATCTTTGCACTATCTCTTTTACAGAGACCAATAAAAATTGTTCTTTTTGCTAGTTAGGCTAATTATTTGCCCATCTTATATATAGTATATAGATATAGATGTGTATGAGGCATGTTTTTAAAGTACAGTTTTGAAATTCTGCCGCGGCAGCCTTGCACACTGCGCAAGTATTGGCTAAGTACACTGCGCAAAAAAAAGGGGGGACAGGCCTTATATCTCCCATTCTACTGGGCCGATTGACGAAATTGAAATTGCGTTTCTCATGTCTCGAAAGCGCGTCTTAGGATATATATTAGATTTATATATAGCATTTTTCTAGCATAGGTATTTTGACTCAAAATCGGACTTTTTCTGAAATAGCATACCAATTTTTGTTTACATATTCCTATTCTACGACTGAAATTATGCCGTATTAGGTTTTGTAAAAATCGCGCGAGTAGTTTTTAAAAAATTAACTCTCAAAATTATAGCATCTCTATGTTAACCGAATGTGGTATATATTTAATAATATCTCTTTTTTTTATTAAACTTCTTTAATTCTTCCTGTCACACTTCGAAATAGGTTCATTTTAAACAAAATTCGCCCATTTTTTATGATTTATTTTTTTAATTTGTATTTTTAAATAATTTTTATATATTTTTCGAAAAGACTATTCAATTATAACATAAAATTTTTACCATAGTCTTAAAGCAGATGTATTTCTAAGCACACCTGCAAAAAATTAGAGTTTTTTTATGGAAAATTTCCTAAGATATAGGTGAATTTACATTTTGGCACTTTTTGAAGTTTGGCATATACGTTGTAAGCGATAATAACGCCAAATATGGTTTACGTACTTTGTTAAAATTATTTGAAAGTATTAAGGAGGACGTTTTTTTCCGCTCGTGTGCAGTGAAAAAAAGGAAAGGAAAATAGGTTGCTATAAATTAAGAAGTTCCCCGAGTGAATTATTCTTGGCTCAAACTGAAAAAAATGTACCAAGATAAATTTTTAAATTTCTGCATAAATTCCTCACCAAAAATTACAAAATTTTACATTTATTCATAATTTGAGTCGTAGAATCGAAATATGGAAAAACATTTTTGTGTTATTTCAGGAAAAAGTCCGATTTTATGTCAAAATACCTATGTTAGAACAACGCTATATATAAATCTAATATATGTACTGTGTCGAGCTTTCGAGACATGAAAAACGAAAGTTGCATTTCATCAATCGGCCCAGTACACTGGTGTGCAAACATTAAGGACGAAGTCGAAAAATTAACATATCAGCTGAACGAAGAGGCAGATCGGACAAAAAGACCAATCAGGAGATTAAGTAAGGTGATGTACGGTAGCACATGCGCAGATATGCAGGTAGACGTAATGGGGGAGTGTCTGAGTAGTATAAAGCATGTTCTCGGTTAAGATCAGTATTTCTGGCAAAGAGATTGCACGCCGTATAGCAGTTAAAATCACACCGAGCTGCTGCCTCAGCGAGAAATGGCGAATAATCAATCTGTTAGACGACATCTGGATGCTTTTACCCGAGATCGAATGATTGGGAAGTTGGAGGAAGGCCGCAGTGTGACAAGTGTGGCTGCAGAGTTCGGAATTGCTCACAGCATCGTTTCACGACTTTGGAGACAATTTCGAACTACAGGAACAGCTATCCGGGGTTTAGTACTGGTCGTCCACGAAGAACCACACCCGCAGATGACCGGTATATTGCCTCACAGGCCAGAAGAAACAGGCGGCAGACAGCGGGAGAAATCGCTAGACACACGACACAGGCGACTGGACGACCGACATCGCGTTTTACCGTGGTCAGAAGACTGCACGGTGGTGGTCTGTTTGCACGACGCCCTGTACGGTGTGTACCTCTAACGCCTGCCCATCGGAGAAGGCGTTCTCTGTGGTGCCGGGAACACCGGAATTGGAGAGACAATGAATGGGGACGAGTACTCTTTACAGATGAGAGCAGATTCAGTCTGAGTAGCGATTCTCATCGCATACTCATCTGGAGAGAGCGGGGAAGCCGCAATCATCCCTCGAACATCATTGAAAGGGACAGGTATGGAGGTGGCGGTGTTCTCGTTTGGGGAGGCATCATGCTTGGTAGTCGTACAGACCTTCACATCTTCGACGCAGGTTCAGTCAACGGGACCCGTTATTGTAACGAAATTCTTCTTCCATATGTGCGTCTTTTTAGAGGCGCTATGGGTCGGCAGTTCCTTTTCATGGACGACAATGCATCATGTCATCGCACAGTAGCTGCCGAACAGCTCTTAGAGAGTGAGGATATTGAACGTATGGATTGGCCGGCACGATCTCCGGATCTGAATGCCATCAAGCACGTATGGGATTTTCTAGGCAGACGCTTGGCAGCTCGTACCTTACCACCAGTAACGATTACGGAGCTTCGATTGGCGCTGCAAGACGAATGGGCAGCAATGCCTCAACAACTCATTGACACCCTCATTCTCAGCATGGGCAGACGCTGTGAAACCTGCCTAGCAGTCAGGGGAGATCATATCCCCTATTAAAGATCGGATGTTTCTTGCTGGACACCCATCACAGGGATGTTTCGGCCGTCAGTCGCATTGCACTCCATGCTACTGGCTAAATCCTAAATTTTCATCATTTTTAAAATAAAAATTAAGATCGAAGAAGAAAAGGAAAACGTGTTTTGTTTTGAATGAATTCAGAGAATAATGAAAAGGAAAACGTGTTTTGTTTTGAATGAATTCAGAGAACATGGTCCGAAACGACGGAAGAATTATCTAATCGTGGCCACATGCTCTATTCAAATACTATGATAAATCTAACACTATGTATAAAAGAAATTAAACAAACAAACAAAAAAAAGAAACAGTTTTTCACAGACTATTCAGTATTTTTCATTCAATTCATTCAGTTCTAATTCCGTTGACTATTAATAAATATTTGTTTATAGTTGAATGTTTTCGACTTTTATTTCGTTCGTTGGCTAACGGAAAAGTACCGATTTTTCTTATACTGTTATAAGTGATTATTATTGGTTTTCCCGATAAGCACGTTTTAGGCATTTTAATAGAATATTATATTATTCACATAATTATGAAATTATTTTCACACCGAGCAGCCTGTTTTATCATTTGACTCAAATAAATGGCAATAATTAATTATTATATTTTCATTTGAACTATTTTCTGTTTTTGAAATGAAAATATTTTGCAATCCATGAAATCGCAGAGCCGATAAGTAAAGCAATACTGTGTCTGAAAAGTGTGCAAAAAAATTTTAATTGATGTCTTTAATATGTGGTTTAGGAAACTGTTCTTTTCTTTCACTCAGCTTTAGGAGCTGGAATGGACTTGACGTCGGAGCACATGATAATCATCCTGGTAGTATTCTTTTCGCTGGTCGTGGCCATGTGCGCGTCTATTTCCATCTCCTGCTATAACAAAATCAAGGAACGAAAGTTGCGAGAGAGAGAGTACAAAGAAAGACGTTCCAAAGAGGCCTCCGTCGAGGCCACCATCGAAAGAAACATTAGGGGACATTCCAGCCCAGACCGTGTCAGTGAAGTTAACCAAAAAAGACCGGCAGCATTTGACCAAGTGGCCGTCGGATTCAGAGACGAAGCAGACGATGAGGAGTCTTCAGACGGCTGCTACGTGCCTGAAGTGGATGTTAGCACGTATAAGCATCCGAATGGTAAGATATACCTTTTCTAGATTGTGGCAGGACTGATTCTGATTTATGCGATTATCGGACTGATTCTGATAATTTATGTCATTTATCCAATCCAGATCGATCAAATTACGTATGAGTGTTTGGAGTTTCCTCTTTTTTCTTCACACATGGCAAATACATGAAGTGAATATTTTCCTTCAAAGGGTCTATCAATAAAATCACCCATCTAACTACATATTTCTTAACTATACTGTTGGTTATATTCTTTATAAAAAGAGGAAAGCTACTTATGCCATAAAAACATTTTGTATTCTGAATCATTCTGATAAACATCCAGAAAGGATACATAAGAAATATCCAGAAAATATGCATATGTTGACATTTATAAGATTTTACTGATATTTATGAGATTTATTAAAGCATTATTTATTACACGAAATCTTTCGCCGAGTTCTTACAAAATTTAACTAAGTCAGCGAAGGGCTCCTTATATAACTTAGCAGATGTAAAAAAAAGTGCTTTTGCTAAGAATTTTCTAGCGCCTGAGAAGCCGTTAGAGCAACTGTTTTAATGATATCTTCTTTCAAATCGTCCGATTTTCGAATTTTTCTTTCCACAGTTTATAAAAAATTCCCGTGCAGAAGTTACAATCTTATGTGGGCAAAACAATAGGTCTTCTCTTGGAAAAGTATTCGTGATGCATCTGCACTAATGAATTAGTAATTGGCAAAACAAACCTTAAAATTATATTTTTTATCTATTGCGTAGTAGTCTGAAGAAATATAACAAGTAATTTTTTGCATTATATGTTGTTATGTTTGGATGTTTTTAACTGAGGTATTCAGTATTTACGAAGGGTCACTGAAGGAAACTGGCGTTTCAAATATCTGAGCTCAATGCATCCAAAATTCTATTAGATTGCTTTATGTTGAAACGATGGTTTTCTTCTTTAAACGCTATGTTTGGTACGCTATATTTTGATAAAGTAATAAAGCCCTTAAGTAGACTTTAACTTGTACGTAATGATGCAATCAATTTTTAATTATTGGCTTTGAGTTTTAAATATTTTCTATTTTTATTGCATATTCCTAAAACCACTGTAGGGTTTCCCTTATTTTGCATAACAAATTTATTTTAAGTTTGATACCTTTCCTGAACCTCTCAACTTCCCCTAGTATTTTCTCGCCAGATGTAAATTTAAAGTTAAACGAAGTGAATGTTTAAAAGGGTGAATCTCTGAGTTTATTCAGAGCGTGTTTTCGCTAGCCAGCGCACGTTTCGTTGCTATCTCGCTGTTACACCTCTTGGCCATTTCGGATTATCATCACGCCTATTAGGTTTTTGTGAGTCAACCTGTTAGATGTAAATTAACGCGCTAAATCCAGCACTATTCTATCTTAGATTCGACTTGAATTATATTCTACATTTAAGGTTTCACTGCAAGTTGACGGTATTTTTGTAACGCACGAAGATCCTGCTTTTCTGCTAAATTTTGAATTAATAAAGGATTACTTTCCACCCTTCTTCTGTGCTGGAAATTCATTTACGTGTGTGCGAGAATTTGCCAAGTTCATTGTAGGATCTATTCTTAGTGTATGTGGAATAATAGAGACAGGTCTTACAACGTAATCTACAAATTATTTTATTACGTGAATCATTCTTTATTTTCATGATGGAAATTTCTGTCATTGGTAGATAGTCCATTACAAAGAACTAAGACATCCATCCCACATGTTCTTGTAGCGAACCGACTCTAAATTCGATGATTTGATAAAAAAAATCCCGTTTTTGACTTCAGCCAAAACATATATTTATTTTCAAGATTACCTCGGCCTTAAGCTCTTCTTAGCTGCACCCCTGACTACAAGCAAAAAATGGTGGACAATAATTTCTTACCAACATGGATTGATCTAGCGAGTTATTCTCTTCTATCTATCACTAACATACACTCATGTCCATAAATTAAAGATAATGCAAAATCAGGCAAAGGAAGAGTTAGAAGCAAAACAAATTTGACTTATTTGTAAAGCTTACACTGGTGTGCAAAAATTAAGGACGAAGTCGAAAAATTAGCATATCAGCTGAACGAAGAGGCAGAGCGGACAGAAAGACCAATCAGGAGATTAAGTAAGGTGATGTACGGTACCACATGCGCAGATTTGCAGGTAGACGTAATGGGGGAGTGTCTGAGTAGTATAAAGCATGTTCTCGGTTAAGATCAGTATTTCTGGCAAAGAGATTGCACGCCGTATAGCAGTTAAAATCACACCGAGCTGCTGCCTCAGCGAGAAATGGCGAATAATCAATCTGTTAGACGACATCTGGATGCTTTTACCCGAGATCGAATGATTGGGAAGTTGGAGGAAGGCCGCAGTGTGACAAGTGTGGCTACAGAGTTCGGAATTGCTCACAGCATCGTTTCACGACTTTAGGGACAATTTCAAACTACAGGAACAGCTATCCGGGGAGTTTAGTAGTGGTCGTCCACGAGAAACCACACCCGCAGATGACCGGTATATTGCCTTACAAGCCAGAAGAAACAGGAGGCAGACAGCGGGAGAAATCGCTAGACACACGACACAGGCGACTGGAAGACCGATATCGCGTTTTCCCGTGGCCAGAAGACTGCACGGTGGTGGTCTGTTTGCACGACGCCCTGTACGGTGTGTACCTCTAACGCCTGCCCATCGAAGAAGGCGTTCTCTGTGGTGCCGGGAACACCGGAAATGGAGAGACAATGAATGGGGACGAGTACTCTTTACAGATGAGAGCAGATTAAGTCTGAGTTGCGATTCTAGACAGATACACATCTGGACAGAGCGGGGAACACGCAATAACCCCTTCAACATCATCAAAAGGGACTGTTTTGGAGGTCGCGGAGTTCTCGTTCGAGCAGACATAATGCTTGGTAGCCGGACCGACCTTCATATCTCCCAAGGAGGTTCGTCACCTGGGACTGCTATTGTAACGAGGTTCTTCTTCCTTACATGCGTCTTTTCACAAGGGCTATGGGTCCTCATTTCCTCTTCATGGACGACAACGCTCCACCTCATCTCACAGTTACTGTCGAAGAGCTGTTGGAGAGTGAAGATATTGAACACATGGATTGGTCGGCAAGGTCTCTGGATCTAAATCCCGTCAAGCATGTACGGAACTTACTAGGGAGACCCGTGACAGCACGTAACTTATCGCCAGTAACGATTCCGAAACTGCGAATGGTGCTACAAGAGGAACGAGCAGCAGTGTCTCAACAGCTCATTAACAACCACATATCCAGCATGCACAAATGATGTGAAGCCTGCCTAGCAGTCAGGGGAGATCATATCCCCTATTAAAGACGGGATGTTTCTTGCTGGACACTCATCTCAGGGATGTTTCGGCCTTCAGTCGCACTGCGCTCCATGCTACTTTTCAATAAAGCTTCTTTTTATCCCTCTGATTTCTCTTTTAGTAAGTGTTGCTTACATTGCTCATGTCCTTACGTATTGGGGATCTTACGGTATTAAATGTGTTGATTTGGAAAGCTTTTGTACAAAGTTATATTGAAAAAACCGTCTTGTCCTTAATTTTTGCACACCAGTGTATTTATTAAACAAAAGGTAAAGAGCAAAAAAAGATGTTATATGTTTGATATTATTAAAACAATTAGCGATTTTCTCTCCCTGGAGCAAATTACAAAAAAAACCTATTTACAAAAAACCAATATTACAGCGTTGGTATGATTGTTAATACATTGTATGTCTCCCAGACGATGCAATACAGTCCGTACAACGCCTAGGCATGCTGAGTATGAAATTATCGATCTGATCTTGGGGGATATTACAACACTCAAAAAGCAATGCTCTCCGAAGTTCCGGTAGACATGTAGGAGGAGGTCGACGGGCTGCAACTCGTCGGCCAAGCATGTCCCGCACGTCCTCTACTGGATTCAAGTCCGGTGAGAGTGCTGGCCAGTCCATACGGGTGATATCCTCCGATTGAAGGCATTCGCTTACGATGTTTGCATGGTGAGGACGGGCGTTGTCATCCATAAACACAAATTGTGCGCCCATGATGCCCCGAAACAAACGTACATGTTGTTTCAGAATGACGTCCCGATAGATTTGGCTTGTCATGGTTCCAGTTTGAACATGCAGGTCAGTTCTGG
Organism: Stegodyphus mimosarum; assembly: GCA_000611955.2. NCBI lineage: Eukaryota > Metazoa > Arthropoda > Arachnida > Araneae > Eresidae > Stegodyphus > Stegodyphus mimosarum. The sequence goes on along the minus strand of KK119094.1, from coordinate 631,936 downwards.
AACCCAGAATAATTCCACCCCAAACGAGCACTCCTCCACCACCGTAACGGTGTCGTTCAGTGATGTTTTCTTGGTGGTAAAGAGTACCTGGAGCTCTCCATATGGAAGTCCGGCGAGAATCAGACTGCAAGCTAAACCTGGACTCGTCGGAAAACATCACACAAGCCCACTGTTGCGGTGTCCGCAATGCATGCTCTCTACTCCAGGCTAACCGCAGGCAACAGTGACTTGCAGTAAGTGGAACGCATCTGACAGGTCTACGAGCATATAGACCAATCTGCCCTAAGTGTCTGTACACGGTCTGCCTTGAAATTGTCGTACCAGTGGCCGAAGAGAGCTGACGATACAGGTCTGAGGCTGTGCTCCGCCTGGTTCTTTTGGCAGTAACTGCCAAATACCGGTCCTCGTTCGACGTTGTAACTCTGGGGCGACCTGTGCTGTAACGTGTATTCACATACCATCATCCTGGAATCGTTGCCAAAGCCTGGAGATGACACTCTGGGCAATTCCAAGTTCGTTGATACTTCCAGTTGGGTACGCCCACATTCCAGACGGCCGATAATTCTACCACGTAAAAAATCATCCAAATGCGTCCTTTGTGTCATAACTGTTCGGTTATTGGGCTGAAATGCTCATAAAGCGCCTGCGAACAATTTTACTTCTTTGCCTGTATTCCTTACATATCGCTCTCTTACACTCTCCTCATTGTGACGTACCATCGGTGTCATCTGGTTACTTCCTGAAATTTACATATGATTCTTGAAGATGTGTATAGTGATTTTACAGGTGATATATTTATTTTAGAGTTCGATTTCCGCGTGACTCTGAATTATCCTTAATTTATGGACATGAGTGTAGATTAATCGTGTTGGGACACATTTCACCGTTATTTGTGAGAGGATGGTGAGGAATTTAAGTTATTGAACTGTTGTGATTGTTACAATATAATGGCAGTATTGTAAGGTATTTCTCCCGCCTTCTTGGCATGCGTTCCTGGTGTAGTGGTCAGCACACTCGACGCGTAACAGAGAGGTCCGTAGTTTGATTCCCGGCGAAGGCGTTGCTCATTTTTCATCCCTCCTGCTTCTAAATAATCTAATATCTCTACAGTATATCTAGCTGATTTTTCAAATTCTCATGTTCGCCTCGAAGCAGGGTACGTGATTTATTTTCAAGTATTTCTCTTTTTCTAAAATCCTTTCTTTTCCTTATTCTGTGTAAAGAGTACATATCTAAATGCGTGCTGCATTCTAGAATGAAGTTTGTAATCTACAACAGCGGCTTACATTGGAAGCCTTGAAGACCTTCAACGTATGAGATATCTTCGAATTTTCCTTCACTAGCAAAGCCTTTTTTGGTTCTCAGAATATATTTTACAGTAGGAAAGAATTAAAGATTAAAAAAACATAAAACATCTACTAATATTTTCTAGCATTTTATTACATTGCACAGTTCTTATTATGTTAATCAACCAATTATTTATAATTCCAGCCTTTGTTATCACTTCTCTTTTCCATTTTCTCATTAAAATGCAGATCAATTTGAGAGTAAGACAGAGTATGTTTCTGTCTTTCGAGGTCACGTTAATTTCCGTAATAGTACACATTTAACACCTAAATTTCACTTCAAATTTCATAGGTGATAATTTTCATTTCTGTATTTTCTATTAAATTAAATTTTATCTTTGCAGCAATATCGGAGGGTTTACTTTTCAAGTCCTTCTTAAATAAATTTTATAATTCATTAATTTTCTCATAGTGATTTTCTTTACAAAAATTGTATATATATATATATATATATATACATGTATGTGTGTGTGTGTGCGTGTTTTAATTAATAATGTTTGCAATATTAACGACTGTGCCAGGGTGGTTGCGCAAATATGTAAGTACAAATTAAAACAGTTAGAATAATTAATTAAGTACGACGAAATAAGTTTAAAAGTAAATAAACGAAATGAAAGCATACGCAAGTAAAATTAGTTTTAAGGTTTATCCTAATTTTATAACAGTTATTTTAAGTTTATGCATCTTTCCTATCCCTTCTAGCTTCCAGTGTGTGTACCAGAGTGTATTTTCAGAAACGCGGTTAATCCAAATGAGTAAGAATAGTATTTAAGTTAATGTTTCACTGACTTCCTAAGAGAGCCAGAGTTCCTGACTAGCGCGCGTTTACCTTTGGCTACGTCTCTCTCTAAGCTGTTGCTACGCTGTGCCGTACTTTAGGCCCTTGATTGGCTTTGCCGATTTAATTAAGATTTAGAGACCAACTACTTAGAATCTTGATAGCTTCGGGCTGTATCTTTCAGTTAGCTTTAGTTAAGCTTAGTTAAGTTTAATTTCATAGTAGTTTGAGTTCAAGCCCAAGTGGAGGCTTTGTTGTACACTCCGACTTAGGAGTTGATTGTGTCATATTTATTTTGAGAAATAAAGGGTAATTAACCCTTCTTGAGTCTTACGTCTCTGTTCACACATTATAGCTATTATTTGCTTACCAGTGTTTGAGGTTTTCAAGGATTGAACTATGAAATAAGAAGGTGAAACCCCGCATAATTTTGAGGCTTTAATAGCTTTTTTTTATTTAATCATGGGAAAGGGCTATCTACCTAAGGGGAGGGATGCCTTTGTGGAAAACGTTCTAAGGGAAACTGACTCGTATCCACGTTTCCCATGGGGAAAACTATGGTAATAATCAGCCCGTTCATCTGGTATAGCATTACCAGTGAACTATCTTACTGCTTAGCCCCTTGTGAGTTTTTGGATTTAATAAATGAAGAGTAACATGAAAAATTAGGTGTTACAAAACATTGTTAAAAATTATTTACAAAAGACTTTGGTCAAGTACTTTTAAGCGCACTTGAAATCGTTTAAGTGAATTTACTATTACACATTTTGGAGATAAATTTTTAAATTTTCGTTTATAATTGATACATCATGATACACGCGATTAAAAAAAATAATTTTAAACAGAGAATATTAACACATCTTTGTAACTTAGCAATATTTTTATCTATGCCAGTTTCTTTTCCTCTGTCTTCTTCTAAATCTCCTTCGTCTTCTTCAATTTTCTGTAGAAGTTGTTCTGTTTTAAAAATTGAATTTTTTCGTACATCAGTTTTTCGCCAACTTAATACATTCACCAGTATTAACTCCGCTGTATGTGTAGGCCGACCAGCGACCGAGCGGTAAAATCGCGGAGCACTGGGAGTTCCGACCTGATTTTGTTTCCAGGCTATTTAGTTGGCTGTATGGGCATTTCCTGGTTTTCAACATGTGTAACGTGTGTACGAGCCAGTTCGCCTTAGAAAGTTATCCGTGAAGGCATCCCCCTTAGGCAAATAGCTCTATTTTGCTTTACCATAATTAACTTATAGCAAACCAACTTCGCTATTAAAAACATCATCTGAAAAAATTTCTTCGTTCAATGTAACAGTGTTAATGGCCATCACCATTGCTTTCTATTAAATTAATTTTGATCTACCCCAGTTTTTTTCTCATGCAGCCTGGATTGACGTTTTTAACAGCTTCTAATACTGCCAAAAACTGCCCTCTACAGTAGCGGATCTCAACCTTTTGACTAGTGGGTACCATCTAAACAAAAATTGAAAAACGTTTGTACCATTACTACATTTTACAATCATTATTTTTTAATTTCTCAATAGGCATATGAAAAAAAGGTATATTTTGCCATTTGCCCAACCTGTTGGCTGTTTGTATTAAAGGTTCACGCATAAAAAATATTAGATTAAAAATTGGTTACCATTTTAATAATCAGAGTTTAAATCAGTGGCTCTCAACCCTATGCCCGCGGGCACCATGGCGTCCGCCGATCGTTTAAGGTGTGCCCGCCGCTGTGCGATCACAATCAAAGTATTTTAGTTTCCAATAAAATTCTATGTGAAAGTTTTCTCATTTTTAATAAAATAGAAATTGCGTCCAACGCAGATACCAGCACAAAGCGAGATGTAACCGATCTGGTTTTTTTATATGCATGTATTGTTAACTCTATTCAACTATAAATTCAGCTAGAAAAAGTGAATGGTGCCCGCCATCCAACAGATATTCTAGAATGTGCTCTTAGGAACAAAACGTTTGGGGACCCAGGAATGCTGCTTGTTCGCATGAAGCAAGACAAATCAAAAGCAATTGTTTCCTCGTTCCCGAATTTCCACTGCTTATAAAGATGCAAAGTTTCTCTTATATCTGCACTTCTAAGCTATCCTCGAGTCTGTATTTTTCCGATTGAAACGTAGTTTCAAAATTTTGCAAAGTGATTTTGTTTCCTCTACAATCACAATCGTTTCCCTTTTTACTTCCTTATACGAAGGAAAGGGAATATTGCAATCACGAAAAGTTCCGGGTTCCATATTTCAAAAAAAAAATATCCATTTTGGTTGCTATCGAATGCAATTTAACAATGTTTTTGCGTCACATCTGAACGTTGCCTCAGAACGTTGAAATTTTGTATATAGGACTGCTATAGCATGTAGTCGTGCACCTCCTTTTTTTGGTGGCAATCTTGCGCACCAAAAGTATATAAATATACATATATATATACATATATACCCACTCTGTTACTCGGCTCCGTGAGCTCAGTTTTTTATTCTTATATGTTGGTAACTGTCCATACTTTGCTTTGAAAATGATTGAGTTATGTTGTTCTTATCATCCGGTTAAAGTTTTTATGGCTTTGTTAACCTGCATGTTATAGTTGTAGAAGCATCAACAGTTTAAAAGTTGTTTAAGTGCCTCTAAGCCTAATTTTTGTTTGCTATAACAGCCATATTTGTTTACATTTGAAACTTAAAAGAGTAGTGGTTTTATTGCCAATCTAGAGAAACTAAGCTTCGCAACAACAGAGTAACGTCTTCTTTTATTATTGCGAATTATATTCTGCTTAACCCATTCTGGAATTATCATTTAAGTTATTAAATTATCCCATATATTGACTCAGCACATCGCCCACAACAAATTAAGTTAGTTTCTACGTCTTCGGTGTCTTTTTGCAGAATGAGACCGAAAGTAAACTTTCAGTTTTGTGCACCGAAAAATCAGCCTTCTTGCCCGTTGGTCGAATGGCTTGTTTTTGCGTAGAAACTGTAATTTTAATTGTTAAAAAAAATATTTTCATTGTTTTAACTGTATTTGGTGTTTTATGTTTTTCTATATCTTTCAATTTTTAATATAGATATTTTGGGTTTTTATGTATTTTAGCCTTGTCGAGAAGTGAGAACTGAATTAATTGAATGAGAAATATATGTCCAATGAAATTCGAGGAAATAAGGTTAAATAAAAGGCAGGAAAAATAAAGTATAATTTAATATTCCGTACAAGGAAGTCGTGTGGTGTACACATCAGATTTTTTTTAGTTTTACATCGTATTTATCTCTGTCAGTCATCGGCGACTAAGGCGACCTGAACGGAAAGTTCACTGCCATGTGAGTCGGCGTTGACTGACATGGCAGTCAACGCGTTAACCTTTGTCCATGACCAGAACTTACGATAGCTCGTATCATATCATATTCAACAACCAGGGCTCAAGTTAATTAATATGTGCCGACTAATTCAATGAAAGCAAAGAAGTTCATATGTTCAGTGACATATGACATAATCTACACTGGTGTGCAAAACTTGAGCAACAATGTAAAAATTTAGCACATAGCCATGAAATTGCAGAAACGGAGCTCTGGAGATTAGTACAATGAACAGGTAAGTCAGTAGAAACGTCATGCGTATGCAAATATCAGGAACGAAACGTCAGAGGCGACGTGAGCGTACACAAAACGCGTGATGTCGGCGCGCGCAGCTCAACAGTAGAATAAAAGGAAGGACGGAGACGCAATTCAACATATTCGCTGCAAGTGCCAGTGAGTCAGTTCGTTAAATATGGCTAGAAGAAATCACCTGGACGACTTCACACGTGGAAGAAGGATCGGAAAGCTGGAGGAGGGGCGTACTGTCACCAGTGTAGCTGCAGAGTTCGGAATCAACAAAAGTGTCGTTTCGCGCGCTTGGAAAGCGTTCCAAACCACAGGTACAGCTGTTAGAAAGGTTGGTGGTGTCCGCCCGAGGACGACATCTGCGGAGGATGACCGATATATCGTCCTGCAGGTGAAAAAAGGCCGACAGCAGTCAGCAAGCACCATTGCTCAGCAACTCTACAGCAACGGGGCGACAAGTGTGGCGATTTACTGTGGCCAGACGCCTTCACAAAGAGGGCCTATTCGCCCGCCGACCTGAGCGCTGCCTCCCGTTGAAAGTTGGCCACGACGCCACCGTTTACAGTGGTGCAGAGAGCACAAAAACTGGACAACTGATCAATGGAATCGTAAGCGATTCTCAACGCGTTTTGATTTGGAGAGAGGTCGAGACCCGGTTTTATCCCAGTAACATCAAGGAAAGACACCGTAACGGTGGTCCTGGAGTTCTTGTCTGGGGAGGCATTATGCTGAACGGGCGAACTGAGCTCCAAGTTTTCGACAGAGGGTCTGTAACCGGGGGTCGCTATTGTGAAGAGGTACTCCTTCCCCATGTGCGTCTGTTCCGAGGTGCCATTGGCCCAGACTTAATTTTTATGGAGGACAATGCACGGCCACATCGGACTCTTGCTGTTGAGAAGCTACTGGAAAGGGAAGATATCACTCGAATGGATTGGCCAGCGTACTCCCCAGATTTAAATCCAGCCGAACATGTGTGGGATACTTTGGGAAGACGCATTGCAGCACGCTTACATCCTCCGGAGAACACCCAACAACTCAAACAGATGCTGATTGAGGAATGGGCACTCTTACCGCAAGAAATGTTGCACCAGCTGGTTCTGAGTATGCGGAGCCGGTACGAAGCAACCATTGCAGTAAGGGGAGAGCATATCCCATATTAAGGAAAATCTGCTTCTTTTTCTTCCTCTTGGATAGACAATCATGAGTCACGATACTATGCGTTCAATAAAGCTTGTTTTTGTTTGATTCCATACCGTGTGCAATGTATTCCTTTTTCAGCTCCGATGCTTTCGCTATCCTTTACGTACATGATACTCTCCTTCATTTTTGCATTTGATTGTTGATTTCTCGTGGAATTATGGCAAAAAACCTTGCTGTTGCTTAAGTTTGGCATACCAGTGTACAAAAGGATTATCGTATTACAACTGTAGATATAAGAATTGCCATAATTAGTGGAAGAATATAGAAGTCCTGCGGCATCGCGAAGGTCAGTTATAAAAGTCATGCGGCATTTTCTTCATCGCGAAGAATTAATTTAGAATTAATTCTTGGCAATTACATTTAGAAATTATCTTTGGTTATAATTTTGGGAATTCACTTTTGCAATTTACTCCTATTTTATAGTTCCATATAAAGAGCTGCAGATTTCCTAGAAATTGCTTATATCCTCATGAATTTTCTATATTCTCTTCGAAATAAATGCACCTTTCGTAGAGATTCATTATTTATTCTCTCTTCCTTTCGTTTAAAAATTACCAGTCTCTACTAAAATACTTCGGACAGCATTTATTTCTGACCATTCTCAAAACTGTTTGTTATTAGAAGTTGAAATTCGCTGGTGTCTTCTTCCAAGGATCTAGGGATTTAGGAATTATCAATTAATGGTGAATATCCGCTAAACTGGAGTGACCGTTCATGGAGATTCAAATGAAATTGATCAAATATTTTAACGAAATAAGATCGCAATGCATAAACGCACTTTAATTACTAAAAATCAAATTGCTTTCCTTTACGCAGTTGTTCAAGAAATTAATTTTCACGAAGCAGATTGCCTTAGTAAAGTATTCATAGGAACTGTTAGTAAAACCATCAAAATTGTATTATGCCTTTCCCCAGTTTTCAGGATCATTTAAAATATCTCTTATTTTTACAGGTGGTGAATCGATACCGAAAAAAGGAGGAGTTGGACGAGGCGCTGGCCTCCAACAAGCTCGATTCCCTACATCAGCGAAAGCTTTGAGAGTCTCGAGAGTGATGTCATCGTGCCTCCGGCGCCTCCGCCTGTCCCCATGCATATGAAGGAGCGCCGTGATCTGTCCCCTCCACCTCCGACATACAGGATCGTCGGCGGAAAAGTTGTCGCCAATCCCGCCAAAAATGAACCTTCTTCTTTAGAGAGGTTGGAATCCGGAAGGCCTACCTTAGACACAAAAGGCGGCAGCAATTATGGTCGTTGGGGAACACCCGACAATGCGCCTACGAAATCAGTGCCTCCCCCTTCCAGTTATACCCCATACAAGCCTGGTGAGAAAACAAAACCTCTCGCCGACAAAGATACAACCGGACCAACGGATCCGAAAGCAAGTTTTCTACGAGGTCCATTAGAAGCTGGAGCTCCTAGGTCTGCTTTCACGCGATCTCCAGGTGAAATAGGTCTTCCTAAGTTTGGAATGGCTAGAGTGACGCCCGATGGACCGCGTGGTCCTCTGGCTGCCAAAGGGGCATCAGGCAGTACAACAGAAAAGGGTATGCCGTTGGCGACGTTTCGAAGTCCCTATGAAGACACTTCTTATCCCAAAGGTTATCGAACTGGTACGCCTAGAAGTATTCGCAACAATCCCGAGCCTTTGAGGGCACAGGCCAGCACAGAGCCTAGCGACAAAGACTCTTCCAGAGCTCATAGTGTCGCTTCGACTTTGTCGGCCCCTGACGTCATTGGCAAACGCTGACTTTCTGAGAAGTGAGATCTCAGGTCTAAGCTAGTCGAAACATCGCTATCTACCAGGAGAATGGAGATTTGCGAACTGTTGGAAAATATCATTTCTATGGCATGCACAATCGTTTGACTCATTAATCCTCCTTTTATCATGGACTTAGTAGTATCACCTTTTACATTTACCTTAACATTTCTTTAATACGAGTCTTCCTTGTCCAACTTAGGATTATCACGGATGATCCAGAACTCGCTATATTCGCTCCTGTACGGGACAGCGATAAGCCATACTGCAATATTTTACTCAGGCAGCAACTTTTTATTCTTCATTGTTATTAGATAGTTTGTAATTGTTCATAGTGCACTTTGTCCGAATATTGGAATTTTTTCACCAAACATATGTGTCTTATATGGAATCCTGTGCTTATAAGGAATGTGCTTCGACGGAAGTGTTCTTTAGTGGCACTTCAGAAGAATGGAAACGTTTTATGTATATGTGCTAAATATTATGTCCAGTTCCAGATCGAATAGATAAATACATAGATGTTAGAAAACTGCTGGTAAAAAGAGCAGTATCATATTCGATTTATAATTTTATAGCCACCTTATGCTTGTGAATGGAAATCTTGTCATACCACCTTTTCAAGACCGTACATGTGCTGGGGATTAATTCTTCTGTAGCGTTTCTTAAATAAGCGATGTATCTTCCTAACATGATTAGCAAGATATCAAAATAGATTTTTCTGTTATTTGTATTCAGCAAATGCTGTAAAAAGTTATAAATTATATTACAATGAAAGTTTATATATTCTGAAACTGAGAAATGTATTCCTGTTAAGCATATGAATATCACTCTTTCTTACAAACAGGATACTGAATGCATGTAATGATGATTAGATATATAATATTTGTTAAAAGAATGAATAAAATTAACAGGGCTCTTAATAAACTTGAGATGCAAATTAAAATTTCACAGACTTATCAATATAATAATAATGAACAAGATTTTGGTAAACTTCTGGGTAATATCAGCATAAAATAAATAATCAGGATTTATGATTTACTAATACAATGCACCGAACATTTTAGAATATTTGCTTTTCAAATAAATATCAGTGGATTTGTGTATATGCTCAAGAAGTCAGTAATTAAAATAGACAAACCGTCAACCTTATTTTGGCATAGATTTTAAATAAAACTTATTCGATTTTGAGGGCGATCAGACACAGGTGCCCCTTCTTCAGGAGCAGAAACAGTTTTGTTAACAGATTATCGATACAGTTTTATTTAAAATCTGTGCCAAAGTAAGACTGCTGTTTCGTTGGTTTTCAGTTTTACACTGGTGTGTTTCTCTTCTTATTTGAAGTTTGTAATAATGATTTAATTTTGTATTGAATTCGAATGAAAAGATTTAGTATATCGATTCTAAAATTTATTGTGATCCGCGAATTGTCAGGGGTCCGGGAATGAAGTTCCAAGTTAAAATTTGATTTTGTATCCAGCGCGAATATGACAAACATAATAAAAGTATTTCGCAAGTTCGTAATAAAGAATCCGATCATATGCAAAGAGTTAGTTATCAAGGACAGTTTAAAAAAAGATGATTGAATACGTTTAGAAATGTCCTTGCTGATGATGAAAAAACTGAAGTCAAATCATTTCTTGAAACGTTTTCATACGAAATGAACGTCCGCCAAAGTTAAATTAAAAAAAAAATCATTTTTAGCGCAAATGAGCGTTAACCAGAAAGGCTATTAGTCTCGAAACGGCAATTTGCCTTGAATCACTTTAAAAACCTGAATCACTTTTCAAAATTTTGCCAGCAAATATTCCAGCCCTGTATTATATTTAAAGAAATTAAATAATGAAAAAGCTTCATGAATGTGTGCATGTTTTTCGCATTGGGAAAACACAGCGGTACCTAGACCCATCCAATTTTGAATAACGTAGACCTCCACCAGAATATGAACACCTGGAAGCCCGAGTTTTGAATTTGTTTTATTGTCTGTTTCACGTTTTATAAAACTTTAACGAATTTCTGATTAACAAACTCAACGATTTCAAAGCGAGCAATGGCAACACTGTAAGGGGAAATATACATATGTATCTCCAGCGCGCGAGACTGTTTATCGGAAATTTTAAAGTTACGCTGTTTTAAAATATTTTGAACCCAAAAGAACATCTGTCCAAATGCTCTCGAAATGTGTATGTGTATATAAATAAAAAAAAACGTCCTTTGGAGGTAATATAAAATCTGAAAGCTTTCAGTTTTACCAAATGCTATCGTATTTGTCCTTTTATTTAAAATATGGTTGCAAAAGTCTTTTAAAGGGCGTTGTTTTCGGGAACTGATATTTTATCTTACACCAAAAAAAGTACAGCTAATTTATGCAGTTGAACCTGCGGATACTCGTGGGACAAAGGTTTCCACCTGTTATTAGAAAATATTCTTAATTTAAGAGCCCTTTCTTAATTTGATGGATTTTCTTTACCCCCGGTATCACATTCACACAAAAATAATTTAAATGACCCCAGATTCAACCCAAGAAATAAAGCTGTTACTGTCAGATTTCTAGAGACATACTGTAAAGTTTAACGTGATTTATACTATTGAACAAAATCTTTATACTGTAATATACATACTTCTTTCATATGTGCAGAGCCAGTGGAAGCGGGTGTGCAAGGCCTGCAACGTAGGCGGGTACCACCAAAAAAGGGCTCCTTTTGACAGTTCAAAATGTTATCAATGTTTATTACTATTTATGGGGCCAAACGCCATTGTAGTTAGGAATTAAGTACTAAAAGCTCTGAGATTTTTTAACCCTGTTACCTTGCTCTGTACTGAATTGCACCGGTGATTATTTCTCGGTTGATTGAAAAATCACGACATGCGGCGTCGCTCCGTCTTGAAATGAAATAAAACGCTCAGAATTTAGCTGAAAAATTAATAGCTAATGTGTTTAAAATCACTGGTTTAAGTCAAATAATTTATAATAAGTGATGCTCATTATTCTGTTTTGCAAAATAAAGGCAAACATATGTAAATATTTAACATTTTTTAAAAAAGTAAAATTTGGGTTATTTATTATACATTTGGGTGTCTGTTATTTGAAAATCAATTATTTGAATACAGTCTTCGAAAATTTCAAAAAGAAAAATATTCTAATTATAATGATTATTATCTCAAAAGGGACACGTTAGCCCTGAATGTTATATTAGTCTCGAAACGGTATTTTGCGTTGAATCACCATAAACGGCGTGTCACTTTTCAAATTGTTGCCGCCAAATATTACCCTGTATTATATTTAATGATATTAACTGATGAAAAATCTGTTATGAATGTATGCATTTTTCTCGCATTCTGAAAAAACAACGGTACCTAGAACCACCCAATTCTAAATAACATAGTCCTCCACTCGAACATAGGCACCTGGAAATCTGAATTTTGAATTTGTTCTATTATCTATTTCATATTTTGTAAAACTTTCACGAAACTTTTATTAACAAACTCAACGATTTCTGAGTGAGCTATGGCAACACTGTACGGAATAAAACATTTTCATCTCCAGTGCGCGACATTGTCTATCAAAAATTCTAAAGGTATCCTGTTTTAAATATTTTGTGATTCTGTTGTTGAATCGAAATTTATGTGGCCTAAGGGCCAAGATCGTGATATTTAATAAGCAATGTAAACGCGCAATATGTTAATACAAAAAAGTACAACAAAAAGTTTTGTGAAGCCATCTTATTAAGAAAACTGAGCATTGAGTATAATGAAATGAGAAGAAACTGAAAGAAACAGAAAAATATACGCCGACACTTCACGCTGCATCCGGGATTCTAAGCGTATACTGTTTTTTAAATTTTTGTAATTTTGCTATTGAATTGTATGTAGGGTAACTGCGAACAAATGCTTAATAATAAAGCTAAAAAGGGGGAAAAAGACTTAGTAGGTGGGAGTGTAACAACAGATTGGTAGACTGCGAGCTCAGCGAGAGCGTAAGAAACCTTAACAAACCCTTTTGGGAGACCATTAAAATCTGAAAACCTTTTTTTCCCTTCCTTATAAGGAAGTTTTTAAGTCTTAAATTTCACATTGGTTAAAAAAGAACTTATACACATTTAGAAAAAGTACTGATATTTAAAATTTTCTGTGGCAAGTTGTACAAAAGCCCATAAATATAAAGTTTGTGTATTGTTAAAAGAAAATTTTCTATAAAAAATTTGGCAGCATTTTGAAATGTTGCTGTCATAAAACATGTATCGCGAAATGTAGCTGGAAATGTAGTTGTTTTTATATATTTTAACTGCAATATGCATTAATTTACTTGGTAAGGCTTTTAATATTAGATATTTCTAAATGAGCAGAATTGTTTGTAATTTTTCTGCCTTATTTACTTCATACTCGCAAAAGTAACATTTATTTGTTCTTCGATAAACTCTCATAAAAGTAAATGAAGGCCAGCAATTTTAACCAAAAGGTATCAACATCGAAGATCTGCAAGGCTTATGAAAAAGCATTTTAAAATTTTGTAAAATCGCAAAATAATTCTTCATTACCACCATTTTTATAACTATCTTATTTGCCTATCTACAATTTTTTTAAACAGCTAATTCGTTTATAGTTATATATTTTTCATTAAGCAACTAAATGTATAGAGACTGTTCACGCATTTTTTAAACGATTTTCATTGTACTTGCAAAAAATATTTTACCTAAAATTTCTGCGTTTTAAATGTTCTATTTGGTAACCCTAAAGGGCCGTTCACACTAGCGTGTATCTAAGCCAACGGACACAGCTGACGTAGCCGAGCCATTTCCAAAACCAGTTTTTCCCATAGGGCAGCAAGTTGAAAAATCTTAACTGCAGGAATAGCGGAGCTGGAACTGACTCCGTTAGCTCAGATAAACCCAGTGTAAATGCACTTAATTCTTCACTAGCTTCCTACACTGTAATTTCCAAGACAATAAAAGTCTTTTAAAAGCTTTCCAAAGTTCAAGGACGGTTGTAGGTCAACGTTTGGACAATCCGTTTTTTCAAAGTTCCAAAACACGAAAATCCGTGGGTTATCTCCATCAGATGATTTTAGTAGGGATATGAGTGAAGGGTATGGCTTTGATACCCATTTCCTGTTGGATTTTTCCCAGGAAACGAACAGTATATTTTGAGGTGGGCATTGTGGGTGAAGAGGAGGTACTTCATATCTAAAAATTGCATATAAAATATGTTCCTGATAGTATGTGAAGCTGATCTTAACATTTTTCTCCACTCTTTTTATTTTAGTTTCTCGTAAAAACTAATAATATATTAACTATAATCTCCCCTAATGATATATTTCTCGTAACTATTCAAAAGAAGAATGTGGTAATGCTACACGTGGTAATACATCCACGTAAATTGTTAGAATCATGTATAGTTAAAAAAGATAGGTTTCAGATTTTAACGGTCACCCAAAAGGCTTTGTTAAGGTTTTTTAAGCTCTCGCTGAGCTCGCAGTTTGACAGTCTGCTGTTACACTTACTCCTTTAAACCCAATTTTTGTCTTTTTAGCTTTATTTATTAAGCATCATTTTCTTCTCACTTACGCGGTATGCATTTCAAGAGCAAAATTGCAAAAATTTTAAAAGCAGCATAGCAGTGCACGTTTAGAATTCCTGATGAAGCGTTAAATGTTGGCCTACATTTTTTTTCAGTCTTTTCTGAGTTCATCATATCAATGCTCAGTTTTCTTACTAAGACGACTTTACAAAACTTTTGTCTTTTCTTTACTATCGTTTCGTGTGTTTACTTTATTTATTATAAATGACGTTCTTGCGCAGGACCTGCATATGTGCAGTAACTGAGAAATAGTATTGACGGATTCTCATTTCTGTTATGAAGAAGGACTGCCAATGAAAAGCCTCCATCGTCCGACATTATGTATTCCAGACCTTCAAAAAATGCGTCAATGTCGTTGCAATACATAAATACGCCTGTTTAGAAGAAAATAGTTATAAAATTGATATTTGTTAAATTGCTTGTTTATGTTAAATTTTGTAAGCTGCACAATTTTGAGTCTTTTTCTTAGAAATGCCGTCTTCTTAATCTTCATGTTAATATCAACCTTTTGATAAATTAAGGACACAGGTAAGATCATTTAAGCCAGTCTTACTGGATTCAATGCATAGTGTTCAGAAAAACTTCCAATAATAACATATAATATAGAATAATAGCATTAATAGGTTCTGTTGCAAAGCGAATTAGAGCCCAGCGTTGAAACTCAGATTTCGTAATTAAAATCAACCCTGCAATATAAATAAGAATCATTCAAACATTTCCGAAACAAAACGGCTATTGAACAGGATCCCGTTTATTAAAGTAAACCAATCTAGAAATGACTGGTGACCAATTGCTAAGGACATAACACAGTAGCAGCGATAAGAACCATAAAATGGAAGGCAGGAAAATGTGGAAATTAGCGTAACTGCGGGATACTTACTGTATATCTCACTTATGCTAATTGTTGTGCGTATACAAATTTTGGATTGCTGAAGTTCTTCGTCACGTGATGCGCTGACGAAAGAGATAAAGGATTTGACGCGCATTGATCTTTATTTTTCAAAAGCAAAATTTAACGAGAAGGAATCAGTTGACGAATTTGCAATTTTCGGCATGTCTTCCCGACATCGCTTAAGTGCTTTTAGGCGTGGCAGTATTACCAGCAACGCTGAAGAAGGGCGCAAAATAATAGATGTTGCTAAAGAATCTGACCTCAGCCACAGTGTTGTTTCAAGGCTTTGGAAATCATTTCAAACAGATGGAATGTGTAACAAACGTCACGGGGAAGATCTGTTTGCAATGCGACTCTTGCAGAAGATAGATACATAGTGCTATCTACAAAAAAGGAACCGGTGCAGAACACCTATTGAGGTAGCAAATGACCTACTTGCTGTGACTGGCAAGGAAATCTTCCGAAAAACTGTGGCTAGAGGTTTGCGTCAAGAAAAACTATAAGCCCGCCGTCCTGTTATGTGCATTCCTTTCCTCGGATAGCTGCGTACCGTCCGTTTTCAATAGTTTCTCGAGCATCGTAATTGGACCCAAAAGAACTGGGCTTGTGTACTATTCTTAAAAGAGAGTAGATTCAATCTGTTACCGGATTATAGACGCCAACTCATCTGGCGTGAGAGCTTATTTTCCAGAAAATATCCATAAAGGGCCCGTATCCGAAATGCAATATCATGGTGTGGGCCGGCACTATGACTAATGGCCGCATACCCCTACATATGGTTGTAGCTGGGACTGTGACTAGCCAAAGATACGGTAATTATGTTCTTCTGCCTCATGTTCGCATGTTCAGCAGTGCTGTCGGTGATAAATTTGTTTTCAGAGACGACAATGCAACATCTCGTCGAACAGTCGCTGTCCAGACGTGTCTAGAGAGCGAGGGTATTCAACTTCCCCTTATGACCAGCACGTTCTCCAGATCCAAATTCCATTGAAAATGCTTGGGATATAGGAGTCTTGCTGGTCGAAAGTACCCTCCAATAAACAAGGATACGTGAAATTACCCCAACAGCTGTTGGATAATTTTGCGCAAAGTATGACATCAGGTGTGGAATCTTGCATCGCCCTCCGTGATGACCATTTCCCGAAGTGGGATCGTACTCCGGAATGCCTGAGGACGGTAACTGCATTTTTTTTTCACTTTTACGTATTCCGCACAATATGACCATTTTTTCTCTTCAACACTTTTCAAAGCCTTATAGAATTCAGAGCACGATAAATTATCTTTATTGTTATGTTGTAGTATTCTGGCATTATTTTACTTCACTTCCCATTCAAACACGCTTATTTTTAACACGCTATATAGCCTTTTGTGATCCGCCCTCTGCAGTTGTCCACCAGTGTATATACCGAGTGTAGACTTAAGTTTCGAACTCCTTTTAGTTACCCTTTAAATTTCTTTCATTTATCATTTTGTAGCATGTTGTCATACCTGGAAGTTAAGATATCCGAGTTAGCTTTCTCTTGTACGCACGCAACACTTTTTGGTGTCAGAAGTGGGATTGGATGCTTGTGATAAGAGCAATGGATGAGCAACTAAGGCATTTGAAGACTGCATTTGCTGCATTCTGAGAAAAGGTGGAAAGCGCCGTCAACTCCGTTAAAGAAGAGATGAAAGCTGGTCAAGAAACCGTTAAAGAGGAGATGAAAGTCGTCCAATAAGAGATGCAAGCTGGTCAAGAATCCATTAAAGAGGAGATGAAAGCTGTTCAAGGAAAGATGGAAGCTGCTGAAGAAAAGATTGAGCACGTCAAGAAGAAATGAAAAGAGAAATTACCTGCACAATAAAGAAAGAAAACGCAGGCTATGAAAGGCGGAATATCCACGGTTGAAGATAGGGCTGGAGTAATTCACGAATCTCTTCCTTCCAAGAACAAATGGAACAGCAAATTGGTGACAGGGTTTCTGCGGTCGCCAGACACCTTATAGGAATTCGTAACAACAGCAAGAAATAATTCTGATGGTTTTAAATTTTTACTGATGCCTGCTCGTCCCTCTCTGAAGTTATCCATATATGATGGGAATATCTCTTGGCAGGTATATAAGACACAATTTTCTATAGTGGCGGACGCGAATGGTTGGGATTCCCAAGTTAAAGCCTGTCATCTAGCCGTTTCTGTGAGAGCAGACGCAGCAGATATCCTTTAAACTCTTCTCGAAAACCAGAGGTTAGACGTTGAAGCTCAATCTGGCGCATTAGAGCTGCGTTTTGCGAAAAATTTTTAAAAAACTACAGTAGGCTTTAATTAAAATACCATCAACAGAAGCCCACGCAAATACTCCTGGTGTACGCCATGAAATTCGAGGCAGCCCAGCAAACAACTCGTAAAGACCGACACCCAATCAGAGTTGCGCCAGTGGATCAAATGGCTGCTCGTCTAGTTGATTTAATCAGACAAGTCAATAACTTGAGACGGAATATTAGTGACAGGAAATCGACCCTAAAGTACTGGAACTGTGGTGCTAAAACCACGTACGAAAAAATTGCTGAACACCGCAGGGCAAGGAAGCTAAGACCTCTCCCAGCAAGAAATATGTGACTAATTAGCGGCTATCTCGCGAGGCGGAGGTTACTAGATAATGAAAAGAGCGCTTCAGGTTTCTGCAGTTAGTGGCCGCACTAATGGACTTTTCATCGTGGGATGTATCATTGGAGTTCCTTGCTAGATGGCCATCGATACAGGAGCTAATGTTACCATCATTCGAAAATATTTAGCTCAACATCTGGAAGATAAACTCATCTGGACGCCGCCATCCATTACCGTCCAAACTCTATCCGGTGATAAAATCGACGTTAGTTGGTTAGGTTAGGTTATTCAATTATGGCAAAGCACACGAGGGCTATCTGCCTAAAGGGAGCGATGCCTTCGTGGAGGACTTTCTAAGGGAAACTGGCTCGTATACACGTTACACATGGGGAAAACCACGAAAACGCCCATGCAGCCAGCCCGTTCGCGGGATTGGAACCTCGTTCCAATCCCGCGAACCTACCAATGTTCAGCGTCTTTACCGCTCGGCCGCTGGTGGTCCCGACGTTTGATAGAAAATTAAACTTTGACATCGCGTTTGTAAGTGCCGCCTACCATCACACGGCATATGGGACAGAGATTACAAATGCTTGTATACTCGGATTGGGCTTTCTAAGAAAATACAAATTTTCCTTGGACTCTAAAAATATCGAGCTGCATTCTGCCTCTGACCACATATTCAGAATTCATAATGAAGGAAAAATCTCTCCTCAGGTTTAATCTATCCACAAAATCATAGCTCGAGACGATATCACAATAACAGTAAAAGCAGAATTTTTAATTCCTGAATCCATATCCAAAAATAGAAATTTCCACTACGGCGTCAAGGCATATCCCAAGAATTGTTATAGCCCGAAAGGAGTACTAGTAGCCTCAGCACTCTTCGGCCTATCTAGGACCGTTACCCCGGTCAAAGTTGTCAATGTAACTGACAAGGTTATTAGGAAAGGTTAAGTGGTTGCAGCATGTACTCCAGTGACCAGCGTTAAAAGAAACAGTAACCATCCAGAATCCGTGTGTTCAGAGAGCATTACATCGGAGTAACTGCAGAATGCGCAATTAAGCGATGAAGAGAGGATTGCTTCCGAACGTGCCTTTGAAGAATTTCAAGACGTTTTCTCCTGTTCATCTTATGACGTAAGTCGAACCAATTTTACACAGCATAGAATCGATACCGAAGATCATCCACCAATCAAGCAACATCAAAGATGTCTGCCGATTGCTAAACAGTAATGGGTAGGAAAACTTACAAAAGTACATGCAAGGGATGTCATCGAGACTTCAGCAAGTTCATAAGCATCTCCCATCGTCCTGGTCGGAAAGAAAGACGGTTCAACTAGATTTTGCGTTGACTATCGCCGGTTGTATGAGGTTACGAAGAAAGACAACTACCTTCTTTCTAGAATTGACGACATTCTGGAGACTCGTTCTGGAAGCAAGTGGTTTCGACGCTTTATTAAAATAGTGGATATTGGCAGGAAGAGATACATCCTAATGGCAGAGGAAAGACGGCTTTTACTACCGAACAAGGCCGGTAGTAAAAGCAGTTCAACGTGATGTCGTTTATACTATGTAATGCTACGGCAACATTCGAACGCCTCATGGAGACCGTGTTGCTGGGTCTTTCCTAGGAAGCCTGTCTGATATACCTGGATGGCACCATCATTGTAGCCAAGAGTTTTGAAGAACATCTAGAAAATCTTAGAAAGGTGCTTCAGAAACTTAAAGAATCCAATCTAAAGTTAAATCCCGCCAAGTGTAAATTCTTCAGACGGAAGGGGACTTACCTAGAACATGTCATCTCTGCTGAAGGTGATTGTTCGGGTCCTGAAAAAATGTCAGCAGCTAAAGACTGGATACTTTCCGAAAATGTCATCAGCTGGGAAGTTTCCTAAGGCTTTGCACCTTCTACAGGAGATTCGTGAAGGACTTTTCTTCCATCGCAAGACCCCCTTCACAAGCTGACAGAGAGCAAGCAGACGTTTTTGTAGTTAAAAGAATGTGAGGATGCATTGAACAGCCTGAAAGGAGCTTTAACATCTCCAGTTCTGTCGTATCCTCAGCTCCACAGACCATTTATTCTCAACACAGATGCGAGCAATGAGGATGTCGGTGCTGTTCTGCCCCAAGAAATAAACGGTCAAGAACGTGTGGAGACCTACGGGAGCAAGTGCCCATCAAAACCGGAGAGGAATTACTCTGTCACCAGGAAAGAGTTGCTCGCCATAGTTAAAGCCGTAGAACACTTCCATCATTATCTCTACGGTAGAAAATTTCTGCTCCTCACGGATCACGCATCGTTAACCTGACTTTTAAATTTCAGAAATCCTGAAGGCCTAATAGTGGATACAGAGGCTCTATGAATATCACGTCCCTATCCGTCATCTTAACGGATCATCATATGGAAGTGCTGACGTCCTGTTTAGAATACCTTCCTCAGAAAGCTGCCGATATTGTTCCAGAGTCGAAATACTAGCTGCTTAATCCAGTCGTACGAGAAGTTACAACATCAACATCGTCTGATCGAGACCATGGAGTGACAACGAAGCCAGGGAAGACAAGCTGGAGGACGGCAACATGAAACCCATAATTGACTTCATGGAGTCTTCAGACAGAAAACTTAACTAGCATGAAATTTCGACATATAGTTCTACGACAAAATAATATTCGGCACTGTGGGACTCATTCCATATTCGAAACAGCTTATACCGGAAATTCGAAACGGATGATGGAGAGACTTCTCGATGGCAGCTCCAAGATCCCTTATCTCGGACGCCCTTAAAGAACTACAAGAAGCCGCTTCAGAATAATGAAGACTTTGCAGAGAGTTCGAGAGTGCTTCAATATTGCAAAGGATGACCTGCAAAAGTGATACCAATCTTGCGATGCCTGTGCGGGTCGGAAAGGACCAAAGAAACACAGCCGAGGGAAGTTACAATATAGGAGCGCCTTTTGAGCGTATTGCCTTTGATATTCTGGGACCTCTGCCATGAACAATTGACATCAATAAATACATTCTGGTTGTCATTGATTACTTCACCGAGTGGTCTGAAATGTATCCTATTCCTCTTATAGAACTCTGCAAGCTACTCTGCATTAACAAAACCCAAATCTCACCTTTACATCCCCAGTCAGAAAACACGGTAGAGAGATTTAATCAAATCATTCTTAATAACCTCTCGTTGGTAGTTTCCAGAAACCAACAGGACTGGGACAAGAAGTTAACTCTATGTTTACTGGCTTATCGCAGTGCTGTCCACGAGACTACCGGCTATTACCCACCTCAAATGCTCTTCGGTCGTCCACCTCAGGTCTGCCTTGGGATCTCTTGTTTGGTCGCCCTCCGGATGCGCCTTCATTGCCCGAGAAGAACATCCAAAATCTTCAAGTACGATTTGATGTGATGCACAATTTTGCACGAGAGCGAGTCAACTCGGCGACGGAGAAGATGAAGACCCGATACGACACAAGAGCTACAGGACATCGATTCAATGAAGGAGACAAGGTATGTTTATGACATCCGATTCGATGGAAAGGACTCTTTCCTAAATTACAGTCACCTTGGGATGGTGCTTACACGGTCCTAAAGAGGCTGAACGCCGATGTTGTTCGGATAAGCCTAAAGTCGTTCATTACGACAGGTTAGCTCCTTAGTACGTAGTGTGTATAATGTAAATAGTATAAGACCATGGTCCGGTAAAGTAAGAATATATGGGCACGTGCATTTAACATTGAGTAAATTGGTATCTCGGTAATTTGTATTGAAACTGAATAAATGTAATTGACCACTATGTTAACTATAACCGTAATTCCACTCTTATTGTTTTCCAGTAATTTCGAGAAACAGAAAAATGCTAGAAATATCTCGTGGCCGGTTGAAAACTATAAAAGGCTGGAGAGAGAGCATCTGAGTTCAATTGCTTAGTTATTGTTGTTGCGTGTTGTTTAGTTTCGCATGAACTGAAATATCCGAGTTAGTTTTCTTTTTAGATACGCTTTGCATTGTGTTGTGTTGAACGTTCTTAGGAGTTTAATGCATAACTACTGATTACACTACATGATCCTGTGAACACTTATATGAATGTTTCCTGTGGAATATTTCAGAGTTCTGAAGTACTTCTTTTGATAAAAATATGTTTTTATTAGCTTATTATCCCACTTGGACATTCAATCGATTATGAACCCGTACTTAAGCAACGATAACTTCTAATTTATTTAGAAGTTAGGAAGTAATTTTCCATGCATTAAGTTATCTAAACATAGTCAATTTAGCATAATTTAATACTATGTTTTTAATCAGATTTATAATTAAGAAATAAATTTTATTAAACATATTTTTTAATTATTTTTTCCTCCAGTATGGAGATGCCAAACTCCGCGTCAAGGATCTCCCTTCCCCTGTAATCCTCAAAGTCATTAATAGCCACTAGACTTAAATACCGTACATTTCGACAACGAGGGCGCACTTTTAAAAAAATAGTATAAGATCGGCGCATAAAATAGTATAAGATCGAATTCCACGGGTGCACGTTATACGTGGGATATAAAAATGGTAGATTTAAAACTAAGGAAAAAATGAATGCACAAAAATTATATTTCTACTTTTTTCTCAATTCTCTACTCTTTTCCAATAGTTTATATTCTTTTCAAATGCTGTTTGTTTGAAAGAAATCACATTCTTTATAAACTTAAATTTTTTTTTATCTGATAACGTGAAAAGTTTGTCATATTTGTCTTTCGTTATGTCTTAAGATACACTGTGCAAAAAAGAAAGTGGGAGATTCATATATCTCCCGTTGTACTGGGCCGATTGCCGAAATTCAAATTGCGTTTTTCATGTCTGAAAGCACGACTTAAGCTATATATTAGATTTATACATAGCATTATTCTAACATATGTAATTTAACACAAAATCGGACTTTTCTAAATTTTATATATAGATATATATATATATATATATATTTCGATTCTACGACTCAGATTATGCCTAAATGTTAAATTTTGTAAAATGTGGTGCGAAATTTACGGAGAAGTTCAAAATTTTATCTTGGCGCACTTTTTTAGTTTGCCCTAAGAATAATTCGCTTGGCGAACTTCTTAGTTCATAGCAACCTATTTTCCTTTCCTTTTTTCAATTTACACGAGCGGTAAAAAAGTCATCGTTTATACTTTCAAATACTTTAAAGAAAGCGCGTAAACCACATTTGGCGTTATTATCACTTATAACAAATATGACAAATTATAAAATGCGCCAATATGTAAATTCATGTGTATCTTAGGAATTTTTTTTTTCATATATGCTAGAAATGCGTCAACTTTAAGACGATGGTAAAAATTTTATAGGTTATAATTAAAAAATCTTTTCAAAAAATTAAAAAAATATATATTTAAAAATAGAAATTTTTAAAATCTTTAAAAGATGGGCGAAATTTATTTGGAATGAACCTAAATTTAGAAATATGAAAGAAAGAATCAAATAAGTTTAATTAAAAAAGAGATATTAATAAATATATATCAAATTCAATTAGCACTGAGGAGCTAAAATTTTTCAAGCTAATTTTTTAAAAAACTACTCGCGATTTTTACAAAACTTGGCAGTTTGGCATCGATTGAGTCGTAGAATCGAAATATGGAAAACAATTCCCATGTCATTTCAGAAAAAGTCCGATTTTGTGTCAAAATACCTGTGTTAGACTAATGCTATATATAAATCTAATACATATCCTAAGTCGCCCTATCGAGACGACAAAAGCAATTTGAAGTTCGTTAATCGACCCTGTAGAACGGGACATATAGAAGTGTCTTCTTTTTTTTTTTCTCCTTCGTAGTGTACATCATCGAATTCTGTTTGATCTTCACCATCACTATGTTACTCTCATCCACCATCCACAAATAAATAATCATCTCTCGTTCCATCTAGATTATCAGTTACGCTACAGTTTTAATGACTTTGGAATAATTTCGGGTATAATTTCATTCTATGCTTTTACTATATAATCACACACCATTTGTAGACTGGCATGACATATTTAGCCTCCGTTTCCTTCTTTGCCTTCGGTTTTTACTTCGAAATCACGGCTTCAAATGATTACAAAAAGAGAAAACTTCTAACTGTTAATTCCGCGAAGTCATTCAAGTCGGAAGTGCATTTTGATCTCAAATAACGCCTCCCTTTTCTCGAAACCTTAGAATAGCGTTCTTGCGCATACCTGTATTGAACACAACGCTCTC
The DNA here is from genome assembly GCA_000611955.2 of Stegodyphus mimosarum. Taxonomy (NCBI): domain Eukaryota; kingdom Metazoa; phylum Arthropoda; class Arachnida; order Araneae; family Eresidae; genus Stegodyphus; species Stegodyphus mimosarum. The sequence continues at coordinate 607,979 of KK119094.1, read as the reverse complement.
TCTCTTTGAAGAATTATTTACTCCCTCAAGCATTTCCCCAACACACACATATTGTTCTATTTATCTCTTTGACAATTTAGTATACAGTTGTTCGAAAAACCTGGAAAACAAATCTTAGAATGAATGACTTCAGAAGATAAGAGCATCGCACATGTATTTTTCAGGTTTCTTCCTAAAGAAAAGGATGCGCGTTATGTGGCGAATATACCTAAAAACTAAATAATGTAGTTTGAATGATAGGTGTGCGTTAAACTCCAGAATAATAAGATTGAGTCAATGCGTGCTGGTTCAGTGCGCTAATCACACACATATAAATTCCATGGAAAAAAATGTTTGAGTGCTTTTAGATTGTTTCCGTATAAGTCTTTACTCCCTTAAGCATTTCCCCAACACATATGGTTATGTTATTTGTCTTAAGAACAATGATCCGTTTCAAGCAAACTATGTTACCTTTCTTCATTTGAATTTTATATTAAATTTCCCATTACCGAGAAATTTCATTTCCTATCCTCTTAGATAATTGAACCTTGAAATATTTCAAACGTGCTCACTAAATTTAAATTTATTCATAATTAGATAGTGAGAACGTTTTTCTTTTACATGTTCAAGAAAATTTTTCTAAATGACTGTGTCCGAAAAGGAAACTGGAAGACTCTTCTTTGGAGCAGAATAAACTACGTTGCCGATTAAAATGGTGTTGAAATCAGCTATAGGATTAGGAGAGAGGGTGATCCTTTGAGCTGAACAGCTTATTCTTGTGGAGGGTTTGGTTACGTTCGTTTCTCTTTATTTCTTGAGCATGATATTTTCCTATTTATCAGTTTGTAAAAAACCGTTTTCTCCCACCTGTCTAATTTTTTTAATCTTTACTTAAATCAATTTTTATTAGCAAATTAAAGAAAAAAAATTAAGAATTCCAAATCATGCAAAATTATATTGATAACCCCCTCTTCGTCACGAATTCTTAATTAAAACCAATTTCTGTTTCAACCACCTTTTGAACAACGATCCTGAATCCCTTCTAAATGCTGATCATTTCAAATTCTTCCAAGGGAAATAAGTTAAAGAATTAAGGAAATAGTTTTACAAATTTTAGTTTCATTCTACAAAATTAACCAAAATCTATCAAAAGAAAAAGGAAAGGAAATTACACTAACAGATCACACATCATTTAGAAGAAACAGAATGTGGATGTCAAAATAGCGAAGGAAAAAAAAAAAAGAAGATATTCTGCCAAACCGACAATGCATCTCTTCATGGCATTTGGTAGAATGAAGAAATTAATTTGGTTTTCCTCACTTGTATAACTGAGTAAAAGCCTTTTATCTGTCACGGAATCTCTCAATAAACACTCTATTAGTTATAAATAGTAACTTTATTAGTTATAAATAACACAGATTTGTTAATGTTTGGAACCTCTCCCTATTCTCTGTATTACTAATTATTTTTAGTCCAAAGGAGCAATTTGCCTAGAAAGACTATTAATTTCGTTTTGGAATTTTGAGTTGAATCACTAAAAACGGCGTATCACTTTTTAGATTGTTGCCACCAAATATTATCGCCTGTGTTATACTTAAAGTAATTAAATAATGAAGAATCTTCATAAATTTATATATGTTTCTGGCATTGTGATAAAACAACGGTACCTAGATCCATCCAGTTTTGAATAACGTAACTTTCCACCGAATACGGGCATCTGGAAGCCCAAATTTGGCACTTCAAATTTGTTTTATTATCAATTTCATATTTCGTAACACTTCAACGAATTTCTGATTAAGAAACCCAACGATTTCAAAGCGAGCAATGGCAACACTGTACGAAAACGAAAAACATTTTTATCTCCAGCGCGCGAGACTGTGTATCGGAAATTCCAAAGATATGCACATTTTAAAATCATTTTGCGATATTGCTGTTGAATTGAATTCTATGTTTGACTGCGAAGAACATATTTAATAAATAAAACGTTAAAAAAAACGTTAAAAACACACGAAACGTTAAAAAAAGTCCCTTTGGGAGTAATATAAACTCTAAAAACTTTCATATCTTTTTTTAAGTCTTTTTTGTTTGTGTATTTAATTGTTTCATATAACGCGAACTGTATCTCGTATTTGTAACCTCATGAATGCTTGTAATAAATAATTATTAACTAGAAATGCTTTGAGAATTAAAATAGTGTTGAAAAGGGGATAAAAGAATACGAAAAAGCACTAAAAAATAACTGAAAAAAGAGGAGATGTAGTTCAGGAATGCATTCAAAGCAAGAAAGGCACTCTTAACGACGTTCAAAAAGATAATGAATACTTTTCATTAAATCTTGGGTTATCTGCAGATAATTCTTTTTCAGTAACATTTTGCCGTAGACATACTTCGCGAAAAATAATTGTTTTAGTTATTAAAAAAAAAATTCAAACTTCTGTAATTCCGAAAGCGCTTGATTTTGCTTCAGACGTGGCATCCTTGCTTCGGAAACCTTCATTGCTAACATTCTTTGTGTTCTTTCATAAGGGAAATGGGCTTTGGATCTAACGAATTAGCAACAGCTTGTTTGATTTTTAGTCCAAAAGGGAAGTCACTTCCGAATGAGATATTAGTCTCAAAACGACATTTTTCGTCGAAGACTTAAATGCGTTGTATTACTTTTCAAATTGTTGCCACCAAATATTATAGCCCTATATTATATTTAAAGAAACTAAATAAGGAAGAAGCTGCGTGAATGTATGCATGTTTCTCGCATTGTGAAAAACAACGGTATCCAAGTCATCAAATTTTGAATAACGTAGTCCTCCACCCGAGCATGAGCCCAAATTTTAAATTTCGAATTCCACTCCCTTTGTCTATTTCATATTTTATGAAAATTTAACGAATTTTTGATCAACAGACTTGATTTCAAACCGAGCAGTGCAACAATGTACGGAATAAAATATTTTTATCTCCAGTAGACAAAACTGTTATCGAAAATTCTAAAAATACGTTGTTTTTAAATATTTTGTGATTTTTCTGTTGAAACGAAATTTATATGGCGTACATGCCAAGATTGTGATATTTAATCAATAAAGTAAACAAAAGACTGAAAAATACATGCCAACACGAATGCGCAGAATGCCGTCCACATGGTATAGGGATCAGAGGAGCCGATTGCGATACCGAACGCCCCGGGTTCGTGAATGGAGAAGTTATGATTTCAACTGTTCGTCTTTTCATACAGGCAACGGTGGCCGTCTGTTAGACGCCCCCAACAATTAAAATGGCCACCACTTACGTCCTTAGGCCGCCGGAAAAGCATTTTCCCGCCGTTGAGGAGAAAAGAAGAATTTAAAAGCTTTCAGATTTCAAATTACTCCCACAGGGACGTTTTTTTAGCGTTTTGTGTGTTACCTTTATTTATTAAATATCAGGTTCTTCGCACTAAACCACATAAAATTCAATTCAACAGCAGTATCACAAAATATTTAAAAACAGCATATCTTTAAAATTTCCGATAAAAATGTCGCGCGCTGGAAATTTTTTTTTTACATTGATTCACTATAAACGGCGAACCCCCCCGGGGGTTGACTCAGGAGAATTCCTGGGAAGTACTGGCTAGGATCTGTACTTAGACAGTCTCAACCACGGGGGCAAAATATCAGGTACTATTGTACCTTATTCTTCACAGGACTAGAACCCGGGTATTGTACCTAGGATGGGATCAGGCTCGACAGGGACCGTACTGGTACTGTCTTGTCCGCTCCCTCGGCTGTGGTGGAGCTGATAAAAACAGACAAAGGGGAGGGCGGTGGACATATGCCTGTCAACCAAAGGTGTACATCGGGCGTCCCCGTCCTCCGTAAAGTGTCCCTAAAGTATAAACGGCGAATCACTTTTTAAATTGTTGCCAACAAATATTAGAGCCCTGTATTATATTTAAAGAAATTAAATAATGAAAAATCTGCATAAATGTATACATGTTTCTTGCATTGTGATGAAAGAACGGTACCTAGAGACATCCAGCTTTGAATAACGTACGTCTCCACCCGAATATAGACATATGGAAGCCGGAATTCGGAATTTGTTTTATTACCCGTCATATTTTGTAAAGCATTTATAAGTTTTTGATTAAGAAACTCGACGATTTCAAACTGAGCAATGGCAACGCTGTACGACAAAAAAAAAAATTATCTCCAGCTAAGCAAGCATTTATTGTATAGGTCTAGGCGTATGTTTTCTATTTTAACTTTCGCATTTTCGAACACTTTATTTACTGTCAGTCCTTCATATGCATGTTCAGCTAAAGCTAAGGTGAAAGCTAAAGGCGAGTTCACAGCTGTCCTTTTATTTCATGCAGTAGACGGAACTTCATCATAAGAAGAGAAATATAACCTAAAACCGAGTCGAAAATTTTGAGAACCGATCAAAGAATTTAACAAATATTCTGATATTTTTACCTCTCTTCTTTTCCACCGGTTATTCTGAAGAGGATCCTTTTCATAGTAACTCCGAATCTGTATATAACTCTGTGGCGCCATCTACCGGCATATTTTCTAACTATTCCATAGAATAATGTGTTTTCTAAGATAATTTGTTCAAAATTAAGAAAGTAACGAAATACTGTAATGGAAATAACACAGACACTTTACAAGCGCAATCAGACTTTTCTCTTCAGTAAACAGATGCTTCATTTTAAATTGAAATTAGTACGCGCCTCTTTACATTTATTACAGCAGCTTATAAATTATATTTGCTCGAAACTGTAAATTGTTTATATAGGTGTTATTCAAATTTCTGTTAAACGCACGAAGTTCTTTGCATCAGTTTCCTGAAAATTCAAACATCTTCATTTTACAACGAAACGTAAGACTCAATAACTTTCATCTAATAAAGTTTAACAACCAAATTAAATACCTCTTTTATAACTAGTTATTAGCATCAAATAAATACTGTTGTACTAAATGTAAAAACATGTATTGCAGTTTAAACTTGAAGTAAGCAAAATTCAGCTTCAAATTCCTTTTAATTTCAACTACAGAGGATTATAACTTAAAAAACTTTAGGCTAATATGTCAAGAGTAAGCTGTGAGTTCGAAATACGAATCTAAAACTACACTAATAAATTGTTCCACAGCAATTGAAAAGTATTCGAAGTTTTTAAGAATTTTCGATCAAGTTATACAAATTTTTCCTTCCCCCAGTTTTAAAATTCTTGTTTATTAAGTTAATCAAAATAAAGGTGCACACTCTGAAAGAGTTTGCTCTGTATCTTTACGCTTTTAGAAACTCCGAATTTCCGAAGATAACCGGAATACATTTAAACCGACTTAAATATAAGTTACAGTCTACGTGAGGAGGATGAAATCTTATATTTTTGTTACTGTTGTATTTTACATTAATTAGCTACTCAGATTTAAAATCCGTTTTGAAAAGCTCCGTCATTTACATAAGTTATTTTAAGGTTTTTCAGATTTTTGATACTTTCACCAATTTAACAGATTATTTATATTTCTTAAAACAAGCATATATTTAAAAATTAAATTTCGTTTTTTATTCATTCTCATTTATTTGATATGCGCATTTTCTTTTATTCCTTTTAACTCTTTTAGGTGAATTTTCTGTTTCCCTGTTTTTTTTTTTTTTTTTAGTAAAGGCAATATAAAATATTATCACATACATAGTATTATCAAATATACCTTTCACAAAAATTTTTAAAAATAAAAATAAAAAGGAGGACAGCTCTTATATCTCCCGTTCTACTGCGCCGAATGACAAAATTAAGCTTGCCTTTTTCATGTCTCAAAAGCAAGATTTGGGATATATATTAGACTTTTATATAGCACTGTTCTAACATACGTATTTTGACACAAAATCGCACTTTTTATGAAATAACATTCTCCCTATATTTCGATTCTACAACTCAATTTATGCCAAAATGCTCTCAAAACTTTAGTTCTTCAGAGTTATTGAATTTGTTTGTATCTGATTTTAACGAAAGTTTTCCGCCAAGAAATATTAAGTTAAGAAAAAAGAAAACATGAAAGCAGTACCTTTAGTGAGGGTAGTAATCACCATCCAAATCTATGATTTTCTGCCAACGTCTTGATACTTTTTCAAAGCCTTCGGCCCAGAAATCTGGTGGCTGCAAGTCCAAAAATAGATCAACCTCATTTCGGACGTCCTGTGCAGAATGAAAGATTGCACCAGCAATATGTAGCTTCAGGTTGTGGTAAAAGGTAGAAGTCCAAAGAGCGATGTCGGGACTATATGGTGGATGTGGCAAAAAATCGCATTCGAGTCCGTACAGAGTTCAGCCGGTGAATGCAGACACATGTGGTTTTGCTTTATCTTGATGGAACATTGCCTTTTTGCACGGGAACTCAGTTCGACGTTTTTGCTTCATACCAGCGTCAACACGGACTAGCGTCTCGCTGTACAGTTTAATGTTAAGGATTTTACCTTTACTCCTTGTGGATAATACCGCGGCATCCTACCAGATACAAAGCACGATATTTTTTTAGTCAAATTGCGCTTTGCGACGCTACCAGCGAGCGCGCTCGGCGCAGACCAACAGCCTTTTCGGCCTGTGTTGTGAAAGTAAATCAACTTTTCATCACAAGTGACGATTCGGTTCAGAATTTTGTCCTTGCGTTGATATTCGAGCAGATTAGTGCAAGCCGGAACAGGTCTGTCCGTACCTGCTTGAGTCAACTCATGCGACACCTAGCGATTGAACTTGTACATCAATTTTATGCTGTGCATACCGCGACTAATGGACATGGCACCAAAGCCTAACTTTTTAACAAGCTATTGAGTGATTGCATACTGGTTTTCTTCCTCAAGTTCACGCAGGCAGGTGTCATCAACATTAGTAGGCCAGCCAGACCGTTGTGCTTCTTGAATGTCATAGTCCTTGAACTTTCAGTATCAAACCTTCACAGTATCATATGATACAACATCAGTACCTAAAGCTGTGCACATGATTTCGTGAGATTCTGTAGCTGACGTTTTGCAACAGAAATTTCTAAGTAAATGAAAGTTCTAATCTAATAGCATGATAGTTCCATTTCAGACGCCTTGTGCTTAATGATAATGATATTTTTTACAACTTTCACAGCACAGTGTTCTAAAGCAAGTCTTTTTCTTTCAAATGCCAATAATCGTTTGACAAAATATGATTAAACACGCCAACGTGAACTGTCTGGGATATTTGCGGTGGTGGAAACTTTCGTCAAAACTCGATATTTATTAATATCCCTTTTTAAAAAAAAAACTTAACTTGATTTCTTCTTTCACAGTTCGAAATTTAGGTTCACTCCAAATAAATTTCGCAATTATTTTCTGCTTTATTTTTTAAACTTGTGCATTTTAGCAATTTTTCGAAAAGTTTTTTTTTATTCTAACCTAGACGTTTTACCATCCGCTTAAAGTATATGTATTTCTAGGCATACCTGAAAAACTTTAGAGTTTTTCATTCAAAATTTCCCAGAATATATGTAAATTTATATAATGGTGAGTTTTGAAATTTGGCATACCTGTTATAAGCGATGGTAACGCCAGATATGCTTTACGCACTTTGTTAAAATTATTTGAAAGAATGAACGATGCACCTTTTTTCCCGTTAGTGCACAGTGAAAAAAAGGGGGGAAAATAAGTTACTATAAATTAAGAATTTCACCAAATTCTCGGAGCAAACTGAAAAGTGCACCAAGATAAATTTTTTAATTTCTCTGTAAGTTTCTCACCAAATTTCACAAGGTTTAATATTTAAATTTGAGTCGTATAATCGAAATATGGAAAAAAATACGTACGTCATTTTAGAAAAAGTCCCATTTTGTGTCAAAATACCTATGTTAGAACACCCCTCAGAGGCTCACTTTTGTGAGTACGGGTGTGGCAATCCCGAGGTACCCTAGCCCTTCAGGGGATCATCTTCTTGATGAGACGGGTGTCACGATCCTGGAGCCCCAGTGATCTATCCTCTTTTCCGTCTCCCCTGCTCTGAGCTGAAACTTTCGTCCTTCCTCTCTCCCTTGTGGTTCTCCTCTTCGGAGGTTGGGGCTCGCTATGACAGACTGGAACAGCCCTTGTCTCTAGTTCTGAAATGGCGAGAAAACTGCCCACGTGTTTGCCGTGCGTGGAGACCCGTGTCGCTGGAAAAGAGGGTCCTGGTAGTTGAGGGGCGAGGTACTGTCCCCAACACACTGCTTTGGCCTCCGCTTCAGCTAAACGGGAGGCGCCTTGTTGTCCTCACGGGTGTCAATCGGCTGGTCACTAGTCCTTGTGTCAGTGGCTTGGGGATAAGCTTTCGGGAGTACCTGCTTTCGGGAAAGCCGACTGTGGGGCTTCAGTTTGCGTATAGGTCTGGCTAGCCCTAACACAGGATTCTGTGTTCCCTTGTTGGGCTCCGTGGTGGGTGGGGCGGTCGGACCCGAATCTTTATTCTCTACAATATGGCAAAACCACAAATCTATTTTACTAAAGACTTCAATGTCAGTCACGACGCTCAAAGCGCAAATTCTGAAACTTCAACTGCAAAGAAAATACGTACGGATGGAAATGCGAGTAGTGGAAAGAACTGTCCCCGCTTCCTTGTTGTCTCTAGTCCTTCTGGCGAGCTGCAAAAGATGTCTCCTTTCGTAATAAACAAATACATCCACTCTTGTATTGGTGAGCCTAGAAATATAAAGCGTCTCCGCTCTGGAGACTTGCTTATTGATACAATTTCGGCTACCCAGTCTGCATCTTTACTTCAAGTGACCAAACTAGGCCAAGCAAATGTCACTGTTACATCACACAAGACATTGAATGTTTGTCGCGGTGTAATCTCGGAAGTCGACCTTCTGTATGTTCCTGAAGAAGAGATCGCATCCGAGCTATCTGACCAAAACGTCTGTGGTGCTAAGCGGATCAAGATGCGTAAGGAAGGTCAGTTGATCGACACGAAACATGTGATCCTGACCTTCAACTCGCCTGATCTGCCTAAGAATATTAAGGCCGGATACCTAAATTGTCCAGTAAGGCCATATATTCCAAACCCCATGCGATGCTTCCAATGCCAGCGCTTCGGCCATTCTAAGATGTCTTGTCGTGGCAGCATCACATGCGCCCGATGCTCACAGATTGGTCATGATAGTGAGAACTGCACCGCCGCGCCTTTATGTGTAAATTGCAAGGGTGAACACCCAGCATTTTCTCGCCTCTGCCCGAAATGGAAATCTGAAAAAGAAGTGCAGACTACAAAAGTTACAAGGAACATCTCATATGCTGAAGCCAGAAGGTTAGTCCAAAGCACACAGGTTCGACCAAATACATCTTACGCCAGTGCTCTTAAATCATCTCGTACAGTTGCCACCCAAACTTCAGTTGGTATACAGACTCAACCAAATAAAACCCAACCGATTATTAGCAGCAAGAAAAAAGAAAACCCAACACATATAGTGCAAAGAAAAGAAACAGTAATTGAAAGGAAACCCAAAAATCTCACTCAGAAAACAGTCAATAAAAATAGAAGCCCCAGCAACAGCTCTTTTGATGGGATGATTTCTGAATCTGTGGATTCAGACAGTATGGAAATAGAAGAGGGTCTAGAAGTTCCCAGGCATCTTCTCCCACGAAAAACTAAAAAGCAGCACAGAAAGAACAAAGAGAAATCATAATGGCCACCCTCGTCTCATGGAACTGTCGCGGTTTCCACCGAAATTTGCTAGACATCAAAGCAATAATCAATACCCATGATCCTGTGTGCTTAGCAATACAAGAAACTAATCTAAAACCAGAACAGCAAGCAAAACTTCGGAGGTTCTCATTGCTTAGGAAAGAAAATCTTGCAGGTGAACGTGCCAGTGGGGGTGTAGGCCTCCTCACCTCACTGGACTATCCATCAAATGCACTTCCATTGACGATATCCCTCCAAGTTGTCGCTACCCAAATAAATTTGAACATTGTTGTTTCAGTTGTTTCCCTGTATTTGCCTCCAAATGAGCACATTGATCAGCAGGATTTAAATAATCTTATAGAGCAGCTGCCTGCGCCATTTATCATAATAGGAGATTTTAATGGCCATAGTCCGCTCTGGGGAAGTAAAGACACAAATTCCCGAGGAAGACAAATTGAGCAGATGATCGAAGATCATAGCCTTTGTCTCCTGAATAATGGGCAGAGTACGTACTTCCATGAGCCTTCAAGGACATTCCACGCTCTCGACCTTGCCATCTGTTCACCATCTCTGTTGCCATTTTGCACTTTTAGTGTGGGAAATGATCTTTACAACAGCGATCATTACCCCATTTTTGTATCTCTTGCACGAAGAGGAGCAAACCCCATGTCCAGAAGCCCACGGTTCATACTTGATAGGGCAGACTGGGAACTCTTCTCTTCCATTGCAGAGCTGACGGGGAACATGGTAGAAGATGTGCATGTCGATGACGCAGTTGAAGCAATTACTAATACTGTTATACAGGCAGCTATGCTCTCCATTCCTAGAACATCAGGAAAAATGCTGAAATATTCAAAACCATGGTGGAATCGTGACTGTCATGAAGCGCTTAAAAAACAGAGAAAAGCATGGGGAATTTTTCGTAGGTATCCTACTTTGCAAAACCTTATAGCGTTTAAAAGAGCCAAAGCAAATGCACGAAAAGTAAGAAGGCAGAGCCAGAGGGATTCCTGGATTTCATATGTGTCTTCAATAACATCGTCTACGCCTAGTAAGCGAGTTTGGGAAAGAGTTAAAAAAGCATGCGGAATTTATAAAGACCACTCACTTTCCTTTTTGGAAAAAGATGGCCGAGTGATTAGCTCCATAGAAGAAATTGCAAATGCTATTGGTGAGACGTTTTCTGCCGTATCTTCCAGCAGAAATTACTCTCCCGCATTTCTCTCTATTAAGCAGCGCTCCGAAAAAAATCCCATTGCTTTCAATTCCCCCAACTCCGAGCCCTACAATAGGGATTTTACTATGATTGAGTTAAAGAGAGCTTTGTTCCAGACACACAAATCTTGTCCGGGTCTTGACGGCGTGAGCTACGATATGCTGAAGCATCTATCCTGTAAGTCACTGAATGCCCTTCTAACTCTTTACAATAGGGTGTGGAAGGAGCATACTTTCCCCAGTGCATGGAGGAGAGCTGTTGTCATTCCTATCGCTAAGCCAGGAAAAGACCCGCGGAATCCCTCGAATTATCGGCCAATAGCCCTTACTAGCTGCATATGCAAACTGTTTGAAAAGATGGTAAACAGCCGCCTAGTGTATTTCTTAGAAAAGAATAATATATTGTCACCTTATCAAAGCGGTTTCCGAAAGGGAAGGACCACTCTAGATAATATGCTCCTTTTGGAAACATCTATTCGTAAAGCTTTCCTTAGAAGAAACCATCTTGTGTCTATTTTTTTTGACATTGAAAAAGCTTATGATAAGGCATGGAGGTATGGGATCCTTCGTGATCTCCATGATAGTGGCTTGCGTGGCAACCTACCACTTTTCATTCAGAATTTTTTAAGTTCTAGGACCTTCCAAGTTAAGATTGGCTCTGTTTTGTCAGAAATCTTTGAACAAGAAGAGGGTGTGCCTCAAGGCTCTGTTCTTAGTGTCACTTTATTTAGTCTGAAAATTAACTCTGTATTGAAAGAACTTCCACCAACTGTTTTAGGATCTTTATATGTTGACGACCTCCAGATTAGTTGTCGAGGGGCAGATATGAGACATATAGAGAGGCAGCTGCAGATCACACTGAATAAGATCCACGAATGGTCAGTCAACCAAGGATTTACGTTTTCTGAACAGAAGACCGTCTGCGTGCATTTTTGTAGAAAGAGAGGTCTCCATCCTGAGCCTGAATTACACCTTAATGATTCTGTCATTCCAGTCGCACCTGAAGCAAAATTTTTAGGAGTGATATTCGATCAGAAACTGACTTTCCTTTCTCATGTTTCACAGCTGAGAAAGAAGTGTATAAAAGTACTTAATATACTAAAAGTCCTGTCGAATACCTCCTGGGGTGCTGATCGATGCTCCATGCTTCGCATCTATAGAGCGCTTGTCCGCTCTAGACTGGACTACGGCTCAGTTATCTACGGATCAGCTCGGTCTTCTGTGTTGCTAAAACTAGATCCTGTGCATCATCAAGCTCTGAGGATTTGTTCTGGAGCTTTCAGGACATCTCCTGTTCAGAGTCTTTACGTTGATTGCCATGAACCATCACTTCGTTTTAGGCGTGAGCAGTTGTCTCTCTTGCATTATTTTAGCATTTTATCACAACCTGACAATCCTAATAGGCTAGCTTTGACTGATAACAGCTGTGACACTTTATTTGATGCACGGCCATCCTGTGTGCCTCCGTTTTCTTTGAGAGTTCGCCCTCTGATCGAGGAACTCTCCCTGTCTGATATATCCCCCCAAGCCATGCAATACTTTGAAATTCCTCCTTGGGAACAGGCAGGAATCCAGATTCTTGAAATTTTTTCCCATCAGATGAAAAAAAACACTAACAATGTCATCTATGTCCAACTTTTTGCTGATCACAGATATAAATATCAAGAATATGTTCCAATATACACAGATGGTTCAAAGTCAACTTGTCATGTCGGGACGGCATTTGTAATTGGTGACCATTCAGAAGGCAGAAGCTTGCACCACGCTTCCTCAGTCTTAACAGCTGAACTTACTGCAATATATCATTCACTTTTGTACATATCAAAGCGACGGCAGAAAAAGTTTATAATATATTCCGATTCCTACAGCGCGCTAAAAGTTTTAGAAGCTTTTTCGAATACCCATAATCCGGTAATCTTTGATATCCTGAAGCTGAACTTGAAATTAAAAAGGCTCGGATTTAAAATTCTCTATTGCTGGGTTCCCGGGCATACCGGTATAGAAGGTAATGAGCGGGCAGACGTCGTCGCAAAATCAGCTGTTGAAATATCCAGTCGCCTCATCCCTATCACAGACATTAGTAGTTTTATCCAGCAAAAGATATTAGAAAAATGGCAGCAGTTTTGGGATGTTCAGTCTTTTAATAAATTAAAGAGCGTGAAACCTAGAATCGAACTTTGGCATTTTACTGGAAGACGTAAGGAGGAAGTTCTTTTGACTAGACTTAGAATCGGTCACACCAGAATGACACATAAGTATCTTTTAAGTGCTGATAATGAGCCTCTGTGCTCAAAATGTGGTGTAGTTTTAACAGTCCGTCACTTTTTAATTGAATGTCCATCTTTTAATAGTATTCGCCAGAAATACTTTAACAGCTGTGACTTACCTCTCGACCATTTAATTGGAAGAGAGGTCAATCGTAATATATTTTACTATTTAAAGGATATTGGTATTTATCATCTCATCTGAAATGATTTTAATTTTGTACATTAATTTCAAGACTTGTGATTTTAACTGATTTTATATGACCTCATCCACTGGATTTTGTACATTCTTTTATCTACTTGCTTAATTCATACCTATTTTAATTCCATTATCTATATCACTTTTTATCTCATCACCTTGTGTTTGGCGCAGTATAACCATTTCTGGTTTTGCGCCAAAAATCTCACCCACCACCACCACCACCTATGTTAGAACAAAGCTAGATATAATTCTAATATATATAAGTCGCGCTTTCAAGACAATGCAAGTTAAATTTTGTCAATTGGTCCAGTAGTGTACTATAGCTTTTGCATTCTTACTTGTTAATAATATACATAACATATATATATATATGTACTTATGGTGCGGCCGATTGCAACCAAAAAGGAGGGTGCACAAGTACATGTTATAGCAGTCCTATATATAAAATTTCAACATTCTGAGGCTACTCGTTTTTGAGTTATGCGAGAAATATAAATTCGTAAGTACACACGCCACGAAAAAATCTTTTCTGAATCCGTTTTAAATCAGTTTTATAATTCGTTTGGGCAAAAAGAGTCCTTTATTTTGTCCTTACGTACAGATGTCACGCAAAAGCATCGTTAAATTGCATTCGATAGCGGTCAAAATAGATATTTTCGTTGAAATATGGTACTCGGAATTTTTCGTGATTGCGATACTTACTTTACTTCGTACAAGGAAGAAGAAAGAGCTCATTCCATATATCTGATTAAACTGGCTTTGCGCCATTCTAGCAGAATTCTTAATTTAGGAATCCTTGTTTTTCTTAACTGCAATTCATTATTGATAATTTGAAATCACGGGAAAGAATAAACTTTCTAAGACAAAAAAATTCGTATCATCTAAAGAATTTTTTAAATGCTTGTACTGTTAAAATTTTGTCGGAAAGAAAATTTTTAATCTAGTAATATCAAATGTAAAATCTTTTAATCTCTAGAACAGTAAGAAACAAAAAACACTCACTTTTGAGTCCATTTCTTCGTGTCCGAACAATAATTCTAAATAATTTTGAAGAATTCGAAGAGTTTACACCAAAATTTAATTAATCTTTAGTACACAGAAGAATTCGAAATGGATCTAAATGAATTAGATTCGATCATAATTTAAAATTATATTATTATTTATGAACTAGTGTATATAGAAAGAAAACATAGTAATTTCTACTGTAAAATTTATAAGCTGTTGTATATGTACAAGACAGTTAAAAAATATGTTTATAAATAAAATATTTACCACTGCTCTACCAGTTTCAATGGAACTTGCTTTTTCTCTGAATCAAAACCAAACGATCCGGCTGGTGTTGCCACACGTTTAAATATTTCGAAAAATCAAAATCAAAAAAGTTCTTTAAAACAAAAATAATTTTAAAGTTCTTTAAAACAATGTCTTTGATTTAGCTGAATCCATATATCATTCACAAAATAAAATATTTCCTGACTCTTGCTTTGTGCAGAATCTAACTATTCTAGTGCTAGAATCTTTTTCATAAGTTAACTGACTTATTGCCTTGTCTTAGATCCAGTGAAATAACTCTTTCTACATTCTGTTCCTCATTTCATTGCTTGAGCGACAAAACGAGAAGAAAGTTTTATTTTTTTGAGGTCTTCCTCAGCTTTGTAAGCACTACGTTTACTGATGTTAAGCTTAACAGTTGTCATTCGAAGAGATAGATATCGATTTTTCAGCAACAATTGTGGAATTTTTGCGATGATCTCATCCGTCAGAGTCTGCAAAGGGCGATCACTTCTGGGTTCATCATCATCTTCTTCGCATCCATCACAAATTCATCAGTGCCGATGAAAAATATTGGATCATGCTAGAGCTTGAATGCTAATTGCTTTAGACAATATTTCCAATGTTTCCGTTGTTGTTCCTCACGTTTTACAACGAAACTTAGTGTTTTTCTTTGCTCATGACAGCAGATGGTCACTAAATCAAAACAAGCAATTAAATGCGTAGAAGATTAATTGAATACGGCAAATCATACGAAATCTATCTTTTTAGGAATGGGACGCATTTGTGAGGAACTTTCAATTGGAAACTGACCCGTACTCAGCTGATTGAATAGAAAATTCTATCGTAAGCAGATGATAGTTTAGAAACGTAAGCTAAGACTTCATAGCAATAAATGCTATCAATTATTATATGGCAAGTTTCTGGAATTTGTTAAACAAAGTCAGTCCTAAAAACCTGTAATCAAACTATGTATGTCAAAATGTTGATTCAGTTTCTTCAAATACAAGTATTGATATGTAATACAATACTTCAAATACAAGTAATGATATACTAGTAATAATACTTCAAATACAAGTAATTGGTGGTACAATTATTTTTAACAGCCTCTCAATATTACAAATTAAATATGCGTAAAAGAGAAGGTGAATATTTTTGCTAGAAATTCTATAACTCTTCATGCAACTTTCGGTTAAGGCCAAGAACTAGTACTTCTATCCAAATGATTTCCACCTACTTCCTGAGTTATTCGCGTAATGCTTTGTAAAGAGATGTAATATCACGAATAACTTTATTGGCTGCTAAGCTACTGAACAAAGATTTTCCTATTTTTAAACTAATTACTATTTCTAAACTAATTCCTATTTCTAAACTAATTTCAATTTTATTTAGAGGAAGAGCATAAAATTAAACAGGCAGGAGCAATTAATCAAAACATCTGATGTGGACACCACATGACTTCCTTCTATGACCTATTAAATTATACACATTTTTTGCTGCAATTTATTTAAACTAATTTCCTCGAATTTCATTAGAGATACATTTCTCATTCAATTACTTTATTTCTCTCTTCGCGGCAAAGCAAAAATACATATAAACTCAATCCTCATTAAAAATTGCAAAATATTTAAAAACCTGAAACACAAGATACAATTAAAAAACCAGTTTTACATTTGAAGTTAGTTTCTAGGCCAAAACAAGCAATTCGGTCGACGGGCAGAAAGTCAAAATTTTCGGTGCATAAAAATGAAAGTTTACTTCCGAGGGATCCCACCGGGCAAAAAGACACTAAAGTTGGTGCACCAACTAACTTATTCACTGTTCTATTTAAAGTTTCAAATGTAAACAAATGGCGGCCTCGTTAGGCATAGCTCCACTTTTAAATTGTTGAGCTACAGCTATTGTGGCATACAAATTGTTGTTGCGGTCTACAGTTATTGCGGTATAAAAACTTTAATCATAGCATAATTCAATTGCTTTTAAAGCAAAAAGTGCACAATTATCAATATATAAGAATAAAAAATAATGAGCTCACCGAACCGGGTAACCTTATTCTGTCCGTGCGTACAGATGTCACACAAAAACAGATTCGAGAGCGGCCAAAATTCATATTTTCCTTGAAATATCATACCCAAAACTTTTCGCGATTACAATACTTCGCACAAGGAAGTAAAAATAACAGAGGAAATAAATAGTGTTTTAGAAAGTACAAGAAGTTGCTAGTTTTCCAATGATAAAAACAAAATCGCAATTTTACTAGGGTTTTAAAAATTAAAACAAAAATTTAGTCTTAAACAAATTTATGCATGTACATTACGCACAAAAAAGGGGGACACAGTCCTACATCTCCCGTTCGACTGGGCCGATTGACGAAATTCAACTTGCGTTTTTCATGTCTCGAAAGCGCGACTTAGGACATGTATTAGATTTATATATAACATTGTTGTAAAATAGGTATTTTGATACAAAATCAAACTTTTTCTGAAATGGCATGCCAATTTTTTTCCAAAGCAGTAGCCGTACATCGTTAAAATTTTGTATATGGGATTGCAATAATGCGTAGTTATGCATCTCCATTTTTCTTTGCAATTGGCCTCATCAAACGTGTACAAATATTTATCTACGTATACTGCCCCTTAACTTACTAGACTTACCCGGCTCCGTAAGTCCAGTTTTTTTCATGTTATATGTTGGTAAACTGTACCATTTTTTTTCTTCCTTTAAAAGGGAATAAATTATGCTGTTTTTATGTTCCGGTTAAGGTTTGTAAGCCTTCCGCATGCAGAAGTTGCAGAATCATCAACAATTTAAAAGTTTCAGTGCCGCTAAGCCTAAAGAGGCCGCCATTTGTTTACATTTGAAACCCTTAGTAGAATAGTGAATTAAATGAGCTGGTACACCAACTTCAGTGTCTTTTTGCCCAGTGCAACCAAAAGTAAACTTTGAATTCTGTGCACCAAAAATTGTGTCTTCCTACCCGTTGGCCGAATTGCTTGTTTTGGCGTAGGAACCCTAATTTTAATTGTAAAAATTGTTTTTTAACTGTCTTTAGCTGCATTTGGTGTTTCAGGTTTTTCTGTATTTTACAGTTGTCCATGATGATTGAATTTTTATGAGTTTTTAACTTCCCGCAAAATGAGAACTGAGCTGATTGAATTAGAAATATATCTGTAATAAAATTGTAGGAAATAAGTTTAAATGAAGTACAGCAAAAAAAAGTGGGCAATTTAATAGGCCTGCAATGGAAGTCATGTGGCGTCCTCATCAGATATTTCCCAAAACTCACCGTAAATGGATTTTTTCGTGATGTCTGTAAATACATTTGTTTCTCTCGGAACTCAAAAGCGATTAGCTGTAGGACATTGAAATTTTTGTATATGGGAATGCTATAACATCTAGTTGTGCACCTCCCTTTTTTTATGGCAAACTACTAAATTATATACATATACACTCCCGCCTTACCCGGCTTTTATTTTCGCAATCGTTAGTCGCAATCATCCGCTTCCGATTTCAGAAGAGTTTAAATGACGGAAACATTCATACTGCGGTCATGTCAAACTTTAAAAGAAAAAATAAATAAAATTTTTAAAAAAATTCTGAAAGGTTTCAGATTTTAAATTACGTCCAAAGGGGCGTTTTTTAAACATTTTGTATGTAACTTTTATTTATTGAATATCATGTTCTTCGCATTTAAACTATAAAATTCTGTTAAAGAACAATATCGCAAAATAATTTTAAACTGAGCCTATCTTTAGAATTTCCTACACACAGTCTCACGCACTGCAGATAACAGTGTTTTTTTCTGTACAACGTTGCCATTGCCCGCTTCGAAATCCTCGAGTTTGTTCATCAAAAATTCGTTAAAGTTTTACAAAATATGAAATCGTAAATAAAACAAATTCCAAATTTCAAATTTGGGCTTCCAGATGCCTATATTCGCAGCAGGATGACGGCATTCAAAATTCGATGGCTTTAGGTACCGCCGTTTTATCACAATGTGAGAAACATGCATCCGTTTATGCACATTCTTCATTATTTAATTCCTTTGACTATAACACAGGGCTGCAATATTTTGTGGCAACAGTTTGAAAAGTGATACAGACTTTTAATGTTTTCGGCGCAAAATCGCAAAACGAAAACAATAGTCCTTCAGGGACGAAACCCCTTTGGACTTTAAAAAAAAAAAAAAAAAATGTCAAATAACGGAATCTAACTTTTAATGCGGTCTCCCGGTTCCTATACTTATATTTGGGAAAATTTAACCCGCATTATGAAAAAAATAAAATTATAAGACGTTTATCTCCCGTACTCACAAAAACTGGCCGGATATTTAATTTCAAAATTTGCAATTGCCGATGTCATTTTCAACTTGCCTTGAGTGATAGGTTAATTAAGTTAAAATGATTCGAAAAAAATCAGTTTAAATTAACTGCAGCAAAAAGTGCATATAATTTAATAGGCCGTGCAAGGATGTCCACATCGGATTTCTTTTGATTGATCTACTTAATTGAAACAAGAAATTACTTACTTCTTTGTACGAAGTAAAAAGGAAGTAGTGTAATCGTGAAAAATTCGAGTAAATCATATTCCAACGAAAATATCTATTTTGACCGCTATTGAATGCAATTTAACGATGTTTTTGTTTGACATCTGTACGTAAGGACAGACTAAAGGACTCTTTTTTCCACCAAAAAAATATATATAAAACTATTTTAAAATGAATTCTAAAGAGAATTTTTCGTGACGTCTGTACGTAGGTACGTAGGTATGTATGTACGTATCTCGCATGACTCAAACACGAGTAGCCTCAGAACGTTGAAATTTAGTATATAGGACTGCTATAACATGCAGATGTGCATCCCCTATTTTGGTTGCCAATTGGTCGAACCAAAAGTATATAAATATATATATCCACTCTGTTACTCGGCTCAGTAATATCAGTTTCTTTACATTTACATGTTTCTAAATTGTGTATTTTTTGCTTTAAAAGGATTGAATTATATTGTTCGTAACTTAACTTCCGGTTAAGATTTTTATGGCTTTAGTAAATCTGCATGCAATATTTGTAGAATTATCAAAAACTTAAAAGTTGTTTAAGTGCGGCTGAGCCTAATTACTTTTAGCATAGCAGCCACACTTGTTTACATTTGAAAATGAGCTGAACAGTGTATTTGTTGCCGATCTAGCGAAACTAAGCTTCGCAACAACTAAGATAACGCCTTCTTTTATTATTGCGATTCAGTCATGGCTAATCCATTCTGTAATTTATTCAAGGAAATAAGCGTTGAAGATTTAGTTCGTAATTTTTAATATAGATATTTTGATGTATTTTTACCTTGTCACGAAGTGAGGACTGAATTAATTGAATGAAAAATACTGAATCGTCTGTGAGAAACTTTTTTTTTCGTTTAATTTCTTTTATACATCATTTTAGATTTATTGTGTAGAGACATTAGGTTATTTAGTAGCAGGAGACATGAAAAATATGCAATTCCTTCGCCGGGAATCGAACCACAGACCTCTGAAATACCGGCTCAGTGTGCTGACCATTACACCACGAAGGCACGCTAAGAATGTGGGAGATATACCTTATATACTCCCCTTTTTAAAGGGCGACTAGGGTTTTAGGGGGCCTAGTCGCCAAATCCTGGGTGTGGAGAGTCATCATCCACAACCCTTTTAGTTCGGGCGCCAGTGTAGAGACATTAGGTTATTTAGTAGCAGGAGACATGAAAAATATGCAATTCCTTCGCCGGGAATCGAACCACGGACCTCTGAAATACCGGCTCAGTGTGCTGACCATTACACCACGAAGGCACGCTAAGAATGTGGGAGATATACCTTATAATTGTAGTATGTGAATAGAATATGTGGCAACGATTAGATGATTCTTCAGATGGTATAAATTTTGTGCATTCTGAGTTATAAAATGAATAAGATATAACGCTGCTAAGTGAACCTAGCGCCGGAATGTCGCTATGGTAAACAAATGTAGTGAATTTTAAGGAGTGCGTTTATTCTATTATGGTTTATGCACCATCGACAAAGATTTAATTCAAGCCGTACGAGGAAGTCATGGGATGTTTACATCAGATTTCTTTTGATTGATCTACTTAATTGAAAGAATAAACTATTTTACTTCCTTGTACGAAGTAAAAAGAAAGTATTGTAATCGCAAAAATATCAGGTATCATATTTCAACGAAAATATCCATTTTGACCGCTATCGAATGCAATTTAACGATGTTTTTGCGTCACATTTTTTGCGTGTACTGTACAGGGCTTTTTTGAAACTGAAAGAGTTTAAATGTAATGTAAGAAAAAGTGCGTATAATTTAATATTCCGTACATTGAAGTCATAGGGTGTACACATCAGATTTATTTCGTTTGAGTGAAACAAAGAAACGATGCTAAGACATTAATTCTTTACTAAAATAAAAGAATAATTTCTCAGTAAACTGCATGAATTGATGCAAAATAATGATAAATTAAATTACATTTAAATTAGGGAAAAAGAAACATTTTAAAACACGTAAATGAATCAATTGAGTAAGGTGACGGTTACTTAGTTGGAAAAAAAAAACTAAGCTGTTCCGATAACTGATATTCCGTAAAAGTGAAATTCGGATAATTTGCGTTATGCCGCATTTTCAGAGAGATATTGATTATAATAACCTTCTCACATTCGTATCTCATAATTTTCTTGTTGCAATGCAAGATACTTCAGCGTCTGAGTATATATTGATTCAGCGGTCACAGTAAGAAAAGTGAATGAGTAATCTTCTTCTACGTCACTGGAACAGCAAGCAGGATTTCAGCATTCGTTTGCAACTGAAAGGCAACGAAATTCTACTGATAGCCGAAAATATTGCGCTAATGTGCTTAACTCTGTTATACAGTTATTTTTACTGCAGTCAGATAAACGAAATAATCGGGTCTCATCTAAAATCAGTGCTTTATTACCTCCTCTAAAATCAGCATGGTTGCCATATGCACCTTAACAACACAACATTTACAGAGTTCACATTTACTAAACCGAAAAATTCAACTTTGAACTCTAAAGCTGGTTTCCATTTAAAAAAAAAAATTACTGATTGTATTCTTATTTAAAAAAAAAAAAAATCTGAAAGGTTTCAGATTTTAGATTACGTCCAAAGGGGCGTTTATTTAACATTTTGTGTATTACCTTTATTTGTTAAATACCATGTTCTTCGCACTTAAACCATAAAATTCAGTTCAACAGCAATATCGCAAAATAATTTTAAATTCTGCATATCTTTAGAAATTTCGGTACACGCTCTCACGCGCTGGAGATAAAAATGTTTTTCTGTACAACGTTGGTATTGCTGGCTTTGAAATCTTTGAGTTTGTTAATGAAAAATTCGTTAAAGTTTTAGAGAATATTGTTACGAATTTCACATTTATTTGGCTATTTATTTAGAACTGTAATTAAAAATCCTTTTTATTTTCCCGTGCAACGCACGCAGACGATTTTTAAAGAGAAAGACGATTTTTTAAAGAGAAAGCTACAAAAAAAGAAATAATAACCAGCAAAGAAACGTAAACACTAAATTGAAAAGTGAATCGGACATTTTTGTGAAACGACGCAAAACGCCCAAACGAAAGTAATAGTCCTTCGAGACTACATCCCTTTGGACTAAAAAATCTGAAAGCTTTCAGATTTTACATAACGCCCAAAGGACCTTATTTTAACTATTTATATGTTACTTTAATTATTAAATATCATGTTCTTCGCACTTAAATGCAATTCAATACCAATATCGCAAAATAATTTTAAACTGGCATATCTTTAGAATTTCCGATATACTGTCTCGCGCGCTAGAGATAAAAATATTTTTCTTTTTTCGTACAGTGTTGCCATTCCTCGCTTGGAACTCATTTGGTTTGCTAATCAAAAATTCTTTAATGTCTGACAAAATATGAAATAGATATAATGAAACAAATTCCAAATTCGGCCTTCCAGATGCCCATATTCGGTGGAGGATTACCTTACTCAAAATTAGATGCCTCTCGGTACCGTTGTTTTATCACAATACGAAACATACATACATTTATGTAGATTCTTCATTATTTAATTTCTTTAAATATAATACAGGGCTGCAATACTTGGTGGCAACTATTTGAAAAGTGAATCAACGCAAAATGGCAAAACGAAATTAATAGCCTTCTGGGCTAAAGACCTTCTGGGAAATTAATAGCCCTTCTGGGCCCTTTGGGCTAAAAATTATTTGAAAAATTCTTCCAAAAACAGAAATTGATTAATATTTTCTGTTATACAAGTAAAATAGGAACTGCCATTCCTTGGAATAGATAGAAACTGTTTTCTGAGAAGCATGTCCAATAAAATGCGGATTTTATTATTTATTGGAATTTAAATTTAAATGCAACTTCATGGGTTACGAATTACTGACTTGTTCATTTCTTTGAGGAAGAAGTTGATTATGAAGATCAGATGTATATCACATCCAAACTCAAGGGAGCAATAGTTAGGATATTACACGAAAGAGAATGAGCACCCCCCCCCCTCCTTCCGTAAGCTGAGGATATGCAGCTTTAGCGCTATTTTAATAACAGTCTGCTCTCTGTGTATTATATCTCCAAAAAAAATTGTAGTTTTGTCGCCAATTTAGGCTAAACTTTCTTCAATAGAAAACTACTTATTACGACAACCTTTTGCTTTCATCTCTTAATACGTACTTGCATTCCAGTCAATAGGTTTCTAAAATTTTAAGGCAAGTTAGTTAATTTTTGCTTACTAGTTGGATTTTTAAATTTCTTTTTTACTGCAGTTTTTGACTTTAATTTTATGGATTGCTACTTTTAATCTTCTTATGATTTTTTTAAAATTTGTTCTTGAATCTACTTTTGTTTTTACTTTTGTATTTGAAATGAAAAGAGAGTGTAGAGGATATGTCTTTTAAAGTAAGCGTCTCGTTCATATTACTTGTGTTCCTAGTGAAAAAATTTTAATCTTAAAGATTTTTTAACAGGATTCTTTTGGTTTAGCGACAAATATCTTTATTTTGATTGAGTATCAATTAGTGATTTGAATCTAACATATAATTTGACGCTAACTTGGAAGTAAGATGAAACACTCTCTCTTATTTTAGTTACTGTTAATGGATGGTAGATTGGTTTATCCCCTCGATAAGTCGATTAATCTGCTATCAATAACTGTAACTGGTTTTTCAATACTTAAAAAGTTTACTTTTGATTTTGGCATTTTTGCGATTTAGTTTTTCCTTAACTGAGTTTAAAGCAAGGAGGACTGAAAAGTCTACAAATTTTTTTTAATTCTGAAAAATACCTTTTCAATAATGTTTTTAAATTGAATTTCCGTTGCTTGGAGATGTAATATGGAGAGTTTTCTTTTTATAATTTTTAGAAATATCTGATATTCTGTAAAAATTTCGGATTTTGTTTAAATGTAATTAAGGGCGATTTCTTAATGCTGCTCTATACACTGGTGTACAAAAATTAAGGACGAGACGGTTTTTTCGATATAACTTTGTACAAAAGCTTTCCAACTCAACACATTTAATACCGTAAGATCCCCAATACGTAAGGACATGAGTAATGTAAGCAACACTTACTAAAAAAGAAATCAGAGGGATAAAAACAAGCTTTATTGAAAAAGTAGCATGGAGCGCAATGCGACTGAAGGCCGAAACATCCCTGTGATGGGTGTCCAGCAAGAAACATCCGGTCTTTAATAGGGGATATGATGTCCCCTGACTGCTAGGCAGGTTTCACATCATTTGTGCATGCTGGATATGTGGTTGTTAATGAGCTGTTGAGACACTGCTGCTCGTTCCTCTTGTAGCACCAATCGCAGTTTCGGAATCGTTACTGGCGATAAGTTACGTGCTGCCACGGGTCTCCCTAGTAAGTTCCGTACATGCTTGACGGGATTTAGATCCAGAGACCTTGCCGACCAATCCATGTGTTCAATATCTTCACTCTCCAACAGCTCTTCGACAGTAACTGTGCGATGAGGTGGAGCGTTGTCGTCCATGAAGAGGAACTGAGGACCCATAGCCCTTGTGAAAAGACGCATGTAAGGAAGAAGAACCTCGTTACAATAGCAGTCCCAGGTGACGAACCTCCTTGGGAGATATGAAGGTCGGTCCGGCTACCAAGCATTATGTCTGCTCGAACGAGAACTCCGCGACCTCCAAAACAGTCCCTTTTGATGATGTTGAAGGGGTTATTGCGTGTTCCCCGCTCTGTCCAGATGTGTATGTGTCTAGAATCGCAACTCAGACTAAATCTGCTCTCATCTGTAAAGAGTACTCGTCCCCATTCATTGTCTCTCCAATTCCGGTGTTCCCGGCACCACAGAGAACGCCTTCTCCGATGGGCAGGCGTTAGAGGTACACACCGTACAGGGCGTCGTGCAAACAGACCACCACCGTGCAGTCTTCTGGCCACGGTAAAACGCGATATCGGTCGTCCAGTCGCCTGTGTCGTGTGTCTAGCGATTTCTCCCGCTGTCTGCCGCCTGTTTCTTCTGGCCTGTAAGGCAATATACCGGTCATCTGCGGGTGTGGTTCCTCGTGGACGACCACTACTAAACCCCCGGATAGCTGTTCCTGTAGTTTGAAATTGTCTCCAAAGTCGTGAAACGATGCTGTGAGCAATTCCGAACTCTGCAGCCACACTTGTCACACTGCGGCCTTCCTCCAACTTCCCAATGATTCCACCTCGGGTAAAAGCATCCAGATGTCGTCTAACAGATTGATTATTCGCCATTTCTCGCTGAGGCAGCAACTCGGTGTGATTTTAACTGCTATACGGCGTGCCATCTCTTTGCCAGAAATACTGATCTTACACCGACAACATGCTTTATACTACTCAGACACTCCCCCATTACGTCTACCTGCATATCTGCGCATGTGCTACCGTACATCACCTTACTTAATTTCCTGATTGGTCTTTCTGTCCGCTCTGCCTCTTCGTTCAGCTGATATGCCAATTTTTCGACTTCGTCCTTAATTTTTGCACACCAGTGTATAGTCGCGAGGATACTTTTGATATCAGAGGTATTATTTCTAACCATCGTGCTTTCCAGGTACAGATTTTAGGGAAATCGCGATGTCCACAAATAGACTACTGCGTGAAATACGTTTTGGATTACTACGGCTACAATTAATTCAAAATCGTGTTTAAACAGGCAACAATTAAAAATGATGTGGGCACCTTCCTTGTACGGCCTTGTTCATGATCTCGTCGTAATTCCCTGTAAATTATACACCTGTTTTGCTATATTTCATCTAAACTTATTTCGTAGAATTTCATTACACATATATTTGTCATTCAATTAATTCAATTCCCACTTCGTGGCAAGGCACAAATACATAAAAACTAAAGCGTCTTCATTAAAAGTTGTAAAATACAGAAAAACATGGAACACCAAATGCAATTAAAGCAAAAAACAAATTTTTCAATTAAAATTGCAGTTTCTATACAAAAACAAGCAATTCGGCCAGTGGGCAAGAAGACAGATTTTTCGATGCACAAAACCGAAATTACCATTAAAATTAAAGATTCTAAGCTCAAAACAAGCAATTCGGTCAGCGGGTTCCTACCCGCTTCCTTGTCTTCCTAGACAAAATTGCCAGTACACACAATTGAAAGTTTACTTTTGGTCCTACTGGACAAAAAGATACTGAAGTAGGTGCACCAACTAACTTAATTCACTGTTCTACTAAGCCCTTCAAATGTAAACAAATGGCAGCCTCGTTAAGCTTAGCGGCAGTGAAACTTTTAAATTGTTGATAATTCTACAACTATTGCATGCAAAAGGCATATAAACCTTAATCGGAACATAAAAACAACATAATTTAATCACTTTTAAAGCAAAAAGGGCTTTTTTTACCAACATATAAGAATAAAAATATCTGATGTGGACTACACATAACTTCCTTGTACAGCCTATTAAATTCTACACATTCTTTGCTGTATTTCATTTAAACTTATTTCCTCGAATTTCATTAGAGGTATATTTCTCATTCAATTAATTCAGTTCTCACTTTTCGACAAGGCAAAAATACATAAAAACTCAAAACATCTATATTAAAAATTACGAAGTAAATGTTGAAAATACATTCCCGGAATACATTTTGAGTTACATTTCCATTTGCCTGAACTTTTGCTTATTCCAGCTGCAGTACGCTCTCGAAAGTTGCGAATTTTTCCTTTCTTTTTAGCCTTTTCCTTTGCTAATATAACTAATTGTCTCGAGATCTTCTCTTTGTAATTTCTACAGAGTTCATCGAGTCGTGGTCTTATACAATGCAGCACGCAAATTATCTCAAAGATTCACCGATATGCTTCTCTGCTAAGATTTTAAGGTTACGATCGTAGAAAATAATAAATTAAAAATTTTTAAGCAGGAAAAGGAAGAAAAAATTTTAAATGTGTTGGGGAGTTTCTCATTCTTATTCTACTAAAGTAAATTTTGAATAACCCTGTGACCTGTTAAGCGACTTATCGCTTAGTTAAAATGACAGGAATCGTAATCTCAAGAAGCGTTAACTACAATTTATTTCACTCAAAATAAGATAAAGAGTCGGCCCCTTTCTTCGGGCTTACAACAAAGCCTCCACTTGGGCTTAAAAATAAAAAATAAGAACTAGCTAAGAGATTTAACCGGAGCTGACACAAATGTAACTTAGTTGGCCCTTTAAACTAGCCGGCAAATAGCAAAAGGCACGTAACATACGGCCGAGCGTAACAGCTTCTAGAAACTTAGCCCGAAGGCAAACACGCGCTACTCAGGATTCCTAGCTCTCCCTCGAAGTAAGTAAGTTGAACCTTCCTTAAAAGCTACGTCTTACACATTTGCATTCAACGCGACTTTAAGAACTCATTCTGGTAAGGAGTTGTAAGTTGAAACAAGAAAGGATAGGAAAGGTTAATTAAATTAATATAACTGTTATAAATTAAAATATATCTTACAGTGTAATTAAATTCGAAAATATTCCCGGAAAATATTTATAGGTCTACTCAACACTCTGGTATGAATAGACTAGGTTAGTGAGAGCGTCTTTTCGTACCCAGCTCAGTGTCCTGACTTCTGATTCCGCACAAAACACAGGATTTTACTCTGGTTTTTTTTTTTTTTTTTTTTTTTTTTTTTTTTTTTTTCGAAGATAAAAATAATTTTTAAAGAAGCATATTACGCTAAGTAAATAACTTACTTTTCTCCTAACATGCAATATAAAAACATTAGTTGAACATAATATAAGTGACGCTTCTTCCTGATGATTTTTGGTGCATTCTCACATGAACTTATTTATTCGTAACATAAAAATTTACAGATGTTCAAGAAAACGGTAACGTCAAATATTTTCTTCTGATTCCGATTCGTTTCTTATATTTATATACAAAACCACAATGGTAAGTGAGTATACGAGTTAAATTCGTTCTATGACCGAGATCGTAAGCCGATCTACTCGTATGCTGAAACATTAAAATAGTATTCCACACCCCTCCGCCCCCCACAAAAAAAAATAAACCTCAATTTGTTTTAATTTTTACTTCCTTGTACGAACTAAAGGAAATATTGTAATCGCTAAAAGTTTCGAGTATTTCGAAGAAAATATCCATTTTGACCTCTCTCGAATTCACTTGAACGATGTTTTTGCCTGACATCTGTACATACGGACATAATAAAAGACTCTCTTTTAAAAAACGGATTGTAAAATGGATTTAAATAGATTCAAAAGAAATTGTTTTCGTGACATCTATATGTACGTACCTGCGTATCTCGCAAAGCTCTAAAAGAAGTAGTCGTAGATAGTTCAAATTTTGTATATGAGACTAATATAATATCTAGCTGTACACCTTCCATTTTCGTTGCGATCGGCGACATGAAAAGTATGTATACACTGCTGGCCGCCGTAAATGCAACACCCTGAAGGAAGCATGCAAATCACAAGAAATTTGCAACGTGCATTAGCGGAGGTGAGATATGCAAATGATTAGAATTTCAGCGCAGACGCACATCACGCGCGCCTATGGCGCCACTTCAAAGCGCTATTTAAGGCTTGGAGTTTTAGACGATTTCAAGTTCGGCAAATCTGTTTTTCTTGTGGTTTTTTTCAAAAAAAAAAAAACGATTCATTATGCCTTGTAGTAAACAGCGATCTTCGTTTGATCAAGCATCCGAGTTCGACAGAGGAAGGATAGTGGCCTAACGAGAGTGTGGATAATCTTTCAGGGAAATCGGTAGTCGTGTTGGACGAAACCAAACAACTGTAATGCGGATATGTGACCGTTGGATGCAGGAGGGTACAACGGACGCACGTGTTCGATCGCATCCACCTCAATGCACCACTTCACGTGATGGTGGGAACATTGGGCACATGACAGTGGATCGCTCAGCCACATCACGAACCATAGCACAGCACATTCAGTTTGTAATGCATCATCCAGTGTCTGCGCGTACCATTCGACGCCGTTTACAGCAGAGTGGTCTGTTCGCAAGACGTCCATTGCTTCGTCTACCCTTGACGCAGAACCACAGACGTCTCCGCCGCCAATGGTGCGATGAAAGAAGGATGTGGACGGCATGGAATGAAATTGTGTCTACGGACGTGTCACGCTTCTGCCTGCAATACCACAACGGTGGGATTCGAGTCTGGAGACACCGTGGAGAGAGGAAGCTGAATGTGTTATGCACCGCCACACTGGTCCTGCACCGGCTATTATGGTACGGGGCAATATTGGGTATCACTCTCGCACTCCTCTAGTACGCATTGCCGGTACTTTAAACAGCTAGCGCTACATCTCCGAGGTGTTAGAGCCAGTTGTCCTTCCTTACCTCCAGGGCTTGCCCACAGCCATATTTCAACAGGATAATGAGCGACCACACGTGGCACGCATTGTCCCAGGATTCTTCGTCAAGCACCAGATTGAATTGCTTCCCTGTCTCACAGCCATATTTCAACAGGATAATGCGCGACCACACGTGGCACGCATTGTCCAAGGGTTCTTCGACAATCGCCAGATTGAATTGCTTCCCTGGCCGGCTCGGTCTCCGGATCTTTCGCCTATAGAAAACATGTGGTCCATTGTTGCTGAACGATTGACCCAGATTACATCCCAAGCTGCCACACCAGATCAACTTTGGCAATGTGTGGAAGCTGCTTGGTCTGCTGTATCCCAAGAACACATCCAAAGTCTCTTTGAATCAATGCGGAGGTGTGTGGCAGCGGTGATCTCCAACAATAGCGGCTACTCTGGCTGCTGATTCTGGAAGGCACCACACTTCACAGAAGTCTATAAATTTAATCATTTGATACTTGGTCAACATGTTATCTACTAAATAAATTTTGTTGTGATATCTCTTGTCTTTCTTGGTGTTGCAATTTGGGTGGCCAACAGTGTATATTCCACTGTTACCCGGTTTGTTGAGCTCAGTTTTTTATTCTTAGATAATGGTAAATGGTGCATGTTTTGCTTTTGAAGGAATACAAGTTACGTCTTTAAGATTTACTTCGTAATTTTTAATATATATATATTTTCAGTTTTTATGTATTTTTGCCTTGTCGCGAACTGAGAACTGAAATAATTGAATGAGAAACATTTGATCGCCTGTGAAAACCTTTTTTTTAAATTGTTTGTTTGTTTGTTTAATTTCTTTTATATATCGTTTTAGGTTTATTATAGTATTTGAATAGAACTTGTGGCAACGATTAGGGCTTTAGTGTAGAATTGTGTGCCCCTTCGATTAAAGGCAAATTTTGTTCAGTTTTGGCGATGAAACTCCATTTCTGGTTACCATGATAGTTTAGGTTCCTGATTTTTTTAAGAGAAAATAAAGTGATGTGTACATGGACAAAGTTAAGGCAGTGCGCAATGCCTAGATTGTGCAATTCTGGGATTTTTTTAAAGTGAAAATAGGTTAATGTGCAATGGATGCCGAGTTTGTGCAATTCTTTGACTTCTTATTTCGGTTTTGTGTGGAGGCCATCTTGAAATTGTGCCTTCCGGCGCCGATCTTGGCGTCAGAAAAGAATCGCCAAAAAAACAAGGGGCAGCTAATTGTAAACTTTTACCAAGATTAGATAATTCTTCAGATGATATACATAATTTTTGTGCATTATGAGTTATAAAATGAATGAGATGTAACGCTGTTGAGTTAACCTAGTGTCAGAGTGTCGCTATGGTAAACAAATATAGTGTTTTTTAAAGAGTGCATTTATTCCGTTGTGGTTTACGCGCTATCTGAGAAGTAAATTTAATTCAATCCCATAAGTTTAAATGAAATGCAAGAAAAAATGCGTATAATTTAATATCAGTACATAGAAGTCACATGGTGTACAAGTCAGTTTTTTTTTATTTGAACTAAACTGAACAGATTGTGCACTCACTCGGTGTTAACAATTTAACCATCACTTGTGGCCAAGTAACTTAATGATTTAAACACAAAATAACTAACACACTCAAATAACTTAAACACAAAATAGTCTTTACAGTCACAGGGAATTAAATTTTAGCTACACGACTGGCTTCTATTTCAAACTAAATCACTTCATCGGCTGCACACCGCAAAGCCGAGTCTAGAATGTCAATATAAATTAAAGTCAGTGGCTAGCACAAAATATTCAGCAACGAAGTAACTTGCACGCACGCGGTATAAACTCGTAACTAACTCATACTGCGCAACACTTAAATTCTACTACTTAAATACTACTTCCGAACTCATTTAGTCATATACGTCATTTAAATTTGCATTCTGACAGGAAAATGAAATCAGAAGGGAAAGGACAGTTTCTTAAGATAAAAAATAATTGATTAGTACAAAATAAAGTCTTTATAAGGTAAATGAGGCAAGAACAGGCTAACGAAAAGTACATTAATACTTTTTTATTTCCAATGGCTAGGCAAAAAGTTACAAAGAACTAAAATCTTACAAACAAAGGATTACAAACAGTAGAACAAAGAACAAAAAGACCGAAGTTATTGCCTAAGAAGCGCTCTTGCCTCCCAGTATCTCGACTCTTCTGTAAGACCACGAAGAGCTCCACATCGAAGCAAGTGGTCCCTGTCCATTTCTTCTCCAGAATTGCAAAGTGGGCAAATAGGATCGCTTGAAATGCCTATGCGGTGCAGGTGAGCGGCAAGGCAGTCATGTCCTGTAGACAAACGAAAAGCTGCAACTGCAGTACGTCTTGGATTATCGGGAATAACAGAAGGACTTATCATTTTACAACTTTTCAACGCTGTACGAGTCTGAAGATCTCGTAAGGTATTAGATGTAAATAAACTTTTTAAAACAGTTTAATCCTCCAATAAGAAATGGCTGTATTTGGATGTTGTAGTAAGTTGGCGTCTCGTTTTGCAAGTAAGTCAGCTTGTTCATTGCCCCAAAGGACACAATGGCCGGGCATCCACTGGAGGAAGATTTGTTTCCCCTTTAAAGTGAGACTTCTCAGGAATTCTTGGCATTACAAAATTTCAGGTGTTAATGGATGTTCAACAGAACTAATTGATCAAATGGCTGCTTGAGAGTCAGAAAAAATGACTGACTTTGCAAACTTGTAATGAATAGCTATTAATTGCTGTAGGGCTATACACATGGCTACTACTTCGCCATCAAAGGAGGTACCAATGTATCCCGCAGGGGCGTAGAAAGAAAAGAGATTCGAAAACACACCAGCCCCAACCTTAAAATGACAGTCAAACTGAGAACGGTCAGTAAAAATATGCCTTCAATGAATAGGTAGATATCTCGTCGCAGTGGTCTTCAAAGCGAGACATTTCAAAAGGTTTGGTGCAGCATCTCCCTTTATATGGATGGTTTCCACTAGGTTTAGCGTTACTTCGCCATTAATCAATTCCAAAGGGCTTCTGGGTTTCAAGAGAGGCTGTATAGTAATCTCAAGATCTCAAGATCTGGAATCTCAAGATCTTTTTTCATATCCAGGACGCTCTGAATAAATCCATATTGGGTTTCTAATTTCCTAGGCTTCACTACGTAGTCCTTCCAGTAGGGATCCTACATCCGCAGTAGCTTTTCATGGAGAATCAAGGCTCTCATTCCCATAATATACTCGAAGGGTTTATTTCCTGTCAACAATAACATCGCATCGATAGGTGTGGACTTCACAGCTCCTGTAATCAAGCGAACAGCTTGGTTTTGCATCATTTCAAATTTATTCACCACCGATTGTGAGGCAGTGATAAGAGTTTCACAACAATACGTCATTAAAGGCAGGATATAAGTATTAAATGTAATGACCGAGCACACAACCAAATATATCCTGCTAGGCGCTTTAAAATAATAAGTCTAATTGAAGCACGTTCGGTAAGCTGCTCATCATGAAACTTCTAACTTAATTAATCATCGAAAGTCCTTCCCAGATGAGTAAATTTGTCCGTATTGACAATCAAAGCATCTTGGTACTTTACCTCTGGGCGAAGGATTTCCTGGGTTAGAGAAAAAGATTGAGAAGCAGTCTTTTCCAAATTTACGGTCATATTATTTGCTTCACACCAATTCGAGAGCACCTGCAGGACGTTACTTAATCGGCTTTCAAGAAGGTTTTTTGCATCATGTTTTGGAGCCTCGGTCCAAATTACCAAATCATCAGCAAATAGTAGACAATTAATACCAGGTGTTGGTTTAAGGGAAGAAATTAGATCTACAGCTACTAACTGCTCCCAGAGGGAGCCCAGTTTGTAAATTATAACATTTGGAGAAGGAGTCTTCAAATTTTACCCTGCATGTCCTCTGGCTTGTGAAAGACCTAATCCAATTTAATAATTTTGATGAAACGCCAATACTGAGGAGCTTTTGGTAGAGCTTTCCCCTCCAGAAAGAATCATAAGCCCCTTTAAAATCAACATAAACAGCTGTCAAAATGTTTCTGTCATCCAAAGCATCCTTAATAAATTGGCGGAATTTTATCACCTGGTCACACGTTGACCTATTCAGCCTGTTCTACATCTAAAATACTATATTCCTCAAGATACCAGTCCAAACGGTAAGTCTTTCTATAGTTTTCGCAAGAATACTCGGAAGCGAGATAAGCCTATAGCTGTTCAGCTCTCCAGAGTTCTTATTTTTCTTTAGGACTGGGATAATAATAGCTCTTCTCCAATGTGCAGGAATCTGACCTGACTCCCATACTTGATTAAAGAACAAATGCCCAAATGGATAAGAAACTCTGTATGGATATAATCCACACCAGGAAATTTCTTCATTTCAAGACGTTGAAGTGCGAGTTCCAGTTCTTGTTCACTAAAAGAAGCTTCAAAAATAGCCTTCCACTTAAGTTCTTCCGTAGCATTCTGGATCTTTCATCTTGATTTTGCTGCTGGCAGTCAACTACTGAAGAGTTATAACCAGTATATAAATATTATGCCAATGGCCATTAACATTATAATTTTAAATTATAGGTGTTTAACACCACGCACAGATGCGAGATCAATAATTGAGTCATACTCATTCATTAATAATTTTTGTAGTTGATAAACAGTTATATATAGCTATTGATGTGCATGCTATATGCATGGCGTCCAGAGATGAAGTGATATCTAAGTAAGAGGGAGTGAGGCTAGGCAATGAGAGTCACATGACGTGTACAAGTAAAGTGACTGGTCCTTCAGTCCGATGAGGAGATTTGAGTAAAATAACTTTTCAAGTATTTGAAGATGAGAAATATGCACAATAATAGCTGTAGCATTCTGCATTTTGATAAACCTTTTCCATTCAACTTAATCTTCCTTGGCATTTCTCTTGCATATTTTCCCTTTCGCTGCAACTGGGCATAAAACTGTCCAAAGGCGTTTATAATGGTTTTATCCGAAGACAACAATTTATTTCCAACGGAAATCGGATTCTTAACACGAGGGTTTACGATTTTGGATGTTAGAAATAAACTTAAAAATTTTTAAGCTATCCTTTTTATAATCAGTGTGTGAAATAAAATCTTCAAACGATTGTCGTTTGGCTTCTAATACGGCTTTTTTTACTAAGGAAGCCTGCTTTCGCCATGCGACGACATCAGACTGCCTTTTAGTGAGCTCAGCTTTTCTTCTGAGTCGGTCCCTTTTCTCTTTATGTTCCTCCAATTTAGAAGACCAGAAACACTTATAGCCTCTTGACTCTACCGCATAGTATGCATGCCTTAGCACAAAACAAGATTGCCTTTGTTAAGTTGTTAACAAGTTTTTCAGGAGGAAAAGAATGATTAAAATTCGCTTCCCCGAGTTCTGTAACAGTCATTTCTTCAAACTGGACCCAATTTGTTTTTTTAAAGTTCCAGGATTTCTTTAAACTTGATTTAAAGCTGCCAGCCGAGTGGTGGACTTTAATAGAAGCCATGACTTGCCTGTGTCCTGAACCTGGATCCTTCAGAATCCTCCGTTCAGTAGAAGCTCTAATGTCAGATGATACACATAACAAGTCTGGTGAACTACCCGAACCGTTATAATGGATGTAAGTCTGTGGGTCATCGGGTTTAAAAATAAGCTCAATTGGAATTTAGGAGATCTTCAAATTCTAATCCAGCAGCATTTGGTTGCTTATAACCCCACCTTCTTGAGT
This sequence comes from Stegodyphus mimosarum, assembly GCA_000611955.2. Classification (NCBI taxonomy): domain Eukaryota; kingdom Metazoa; phylum Arthropoda; class Arachnida; order Araneae; family Eresidae; genus Stegodyphus; species Stegodyphus mimosarum. The sequence goes on along the minus strand of KK119094.1, from coordinate 572,824 downwards.
GAACGTTCATATCACCAATAATAACTGTCTTCGAAGATACCTCAATACTGGACAAATCTGGCTTGCTATTAGGAGGGATATCGAGGGCAAAGATCTTGAAAAGGGTCTCATACTTCCATAGTTGAATCTCCGCAATTTCACTTTTGTCACTACTTTCTCCCATAGATTTAATAATTTTAAAATCAGAGATAAGATCTTTACTGACACCAATCAATATGCCGCTAGCAGTTTGCCTATATTTTGGAAGTAGGTCCAATGTATATCCGGGGAAAGGTAGGACTTCATAAAGTCCTCAGTCAGGTTAGCCTCCATGATTGCAAAAGGATCGATATTATGCTTTTGTAAAGATCGCTGAATCTGGATTTTCTTGGACTGGGAAAAACCAGCCGCGTTCCACTGTAGAAGCTGAAGTTTCATGGACGAAGAGTAGGAAGGCTGCATGCCAAAACTGTAGATCACTTAGCCGCAAAGCTTTTCCAGGATGCACTACGAGGAGGTAGATCTATGTCGCACCCCAAGTACATTAATATAGAAAGATAAATATCGAACACTTATATATGTGACATAAGTTGTACAGCATCTACATTATGTTATTAAGAATGGCCATAGATCTCTTGACATTTTCTGAAAAGCAATGCTTATATATAGGGGTAATGCTATTGGTGTTTCTTTGAGGCTTGAAGAAAATTGTGTGTCATAAAGTGATAGTAGACATGAAGATGGGTAGTGCACCTTCCTTAAGTGCACAGAACTTCTGGATAATAGAAAGCATGCTTCTTGACAATGAAAGAAAGATTGCTAGTGATTTTCGTTATATTGGTGAAGATAATTGCTGTGGATGTGTCTCCATTATTTCAATTTTTCAGCTCACGAGCCATGTTTCTAATGCATGAATGTGATTTTCCCCTGCTGGAATGCTGGACGAAGAAAAGCATTTTCTGAAAGGATAGCTAGTGTATTGATAATGTGCTAGAGTATGGGATGCCGCGTAATGTGTGGGATACAGCGTCAGAATAACGTGATAGAGTTGTGGGAAATCGTGCATCTATAAGTTCACTAGTGTACACCCGAGTAAGGAGTTAGGAGAGCATAGCTGCAGGAGAATATGTTTGAAATCCGAAAACAGGAAAATTTTACCTGTTAAGTAGGAATTAATGATATTTGTGATGTCTTCTTGGAATCCCAATCTGAGTAATTTGTGAATCCAGCCAGACTTTATCAAAAGCTTTGGCTATTTATCAAGGAAAATTCCAGCAGTATACTCCTTCTTCCGTAACCCCTCAGAAATCAGTTCAACCATTCAGTTCAACAATTGATAACTTTCGACGGAAGCCAAACTTTTGTAAAATCATGATTCTACAAATATTCATTGATTGATATCAATGAAGGCGTTGTGTCTTGTTAGCATTACCGCCTAGGCGATCTTACTGAAAGAAGATAGCAGATTGTTTGGACGGTAGCTTGTTGGCGAAGCAAGAGGCTTGTTTGGTTTAATTGTGGAGGAGGTGATCGCCGTTTTCCTGTGTGATGGGAAGTACTTGCGTTTCAGAATGATGCTGATTATTTTCATCAGCAGAAAGTCTGTTTTCAGTGGGAAATTCTTTTCCGCTTTATTGATAACTTTGTCAAAACCTTATTACGTCTCTTCTTATTACGTATATTTTTCTGATATAGCCGTGTACTTAAGATGGAACTATAAAACTGAAGTTTCCGGGTGGATTTGTTGTGAATTCGTGTGGAGTATGTAAAACATCAAGTTATGCTTGGTTAGAGTGAATGCTGTTTGTGCAAAACTGAGATTCCGTATTGGTAGCTAGAAGTTCTGCTTTCTCACGAAAATGCTAATGTTTATTTATAAGCTTCAATATAATGGATACTAGTAATACCGTTTAAGATTGGAACCGTTTTGTCTTTTGGGTGAGGCATACCGTAGCCCACCAGAGAGAACTTTTGTGCTCAGTAACATAGGATATAAATTTCGTTTGTTTATTGGTTAGAAACCTGACAGCATCATGTAGTCTTTTGACATTCTCTGCGAACAGCGTTTTTTGTTCTAACAAGACTTTTAGACGCAGTTGCCCTTCACGCGCTTGGGCTCTTTGATAAACGAGTTTCCATAAGCCGAGATGATTTCATCCGTGCAATTCTTGACCAAGCTGTCCGTGTAATACTCCGAGTGCATTGTTAGAAAAGTGTGCTGGGTGTTATTTAGATCTTTGCCAAATTTTTACCAATTGGTAGCAACGGTTACACTGTCTAGCCTAATGTAACAACGGCAAGATGCCAACCGGATTATGATTTGATGATAATTCATCCATTACAGAAATATCCAGCGGAAAACTGGTATTTCCGAGCAAGAAGACGTCTATGATTCCACTGGAAATAGCATTATACCATGTTGGGGTGAATGGAGATTCTATTCGTATTCTGGCACACTGTGCCAAATTGAATATGATGTGTCCTATGGCATGTGAATTGTAGCAGTTCTATAAGCAATGCCTGCATTTTGGTGATTTAGGAATCCCAACTGATTTAGGCTCTATGCGCCGTTGACGAACTATGATGATTCATTGTGATAGAAACATATTTATGGGAGGAGTCCCGGGGTTCTTCCAGACAACTGGCTGGACTTGTGTCTAGACAGCTTCGATTCTTTGGGTAAATAAACAGTCTTCACAGGACTAGAGCCATCGTTAATTCGGTGGCTTGGCAGAGACGGTACTGGTACTGTCTTGTCTGTGACTTTGGTTGTGGGAACGTTATATAGTCAGATATCGAAGGCCTTCTGAGGTGGGATGGGCTCCCCTCGGTCGGTGCAGAGAAACGGCGATGTCTGACTAAATTTTATAATTCTTTGTTCCTAGTACTGTTAGAGGGAGTGGTGGCCCCTCACAGGAAATACGTCTTGTGTTTTAGTAGTTGATGTTTGAGTTGCGCCCTGTGGAGCTCTTCGTGAGGTCACTTTATCCATCAATGAATGTGCTCTGGGATCCTAAATCCCTCTGTATCGACCGGAGGAGTGGCGCCATCTCGGGTGGTCTTTGGAGATTGCGTTCTATAAACTTTTAAAAGGAGACAACGAGTCTTCCAGGGCAAGGGCTCTTTCTCCGGTGTTATGCTATGTTATGTTATGCCATAAAAACATGTTATAGCCGACGAGTTGAAGGTACAAAGGTAGAGACAAACGTGCATGTAAGTTATATGAATAACTGTGCTCTCTATGGTTGAAAGCTGTTGTATTGTTGTTGGATAGTGAGGGATAGAGCTCTTGATAAGAAAAAACGGTACCTCCACCTCCTGAATGGTGTTAGGGGCTCTGTCAGAATGATAGTGTTTTAGTTGCATATTTTGATACTCGTGCTAAGTGGTATCAATTGAGCTTGTTTTTACAGAGCCAACTAAAGGCGGAAAAGGTGGTTTTGAAACATTCCAGCTTGTTCTTCAAAAAAGAATTATTAATAAAGCGCAGTAATATTTGATAACAAGTCAGACAGACAGCAGACAAAGTAGCCAGATCTCTTGTTTTGCACCCTCTAAGTCTTTCTGCGCCGATGGGCGGAAAATCAAGTTTAGGTGCGAAGGAAAGGTATACAGGAAAGGGGTAGCAATTTCGAGTTTCAGAGGAGAGTAAAAAGGAGCTTCCTACATTTTAAATGAGTTCAACAAGCCAGGAAGAATTTGTAAGCATTTTGTAAACTGTGAGTAAGTAAACTGTGAGTTACACATCCTCAACGAACTCCTGCTAACTGTTTAATTACGTTCAAATTATTGTTTATCCTTAATTTCCGTCCTTCCACTTGCGAATTTCATTTTCTTATGAATACTTTCTTATGAACTCCTAAATATTTAAAAATTTGACACTGAAGCACATTGGTATTTATTTTGTAAAAGCTGAAGATCGAGAGGCTACTTTTCCTTCTATACATTATTTACTTTTTTCAGATATGTAAGCTTTTACGTTTACGTAAAAGTATACGAGGACGTAAAAGTACATTCTTTTGCTCACACACACATTTATATTATATTCACACACGCATTATATTAGTAGCAATCTTCTAATTTTTCATATCCATAATCTGTGGTTTTAAGAGACATTAAAGGCAATGAAACACTACCTATACTTTTGAAAATGGCAACTTGAGTTTCTAAAAGGGGTGTTATACGTAGATCCACGGTTTCTGCGGCGTGTTTTTAGCGGGCTTTGTATAAATACAAGTTGTGAGGCCATTATTGCTGTTGGTAAAGAAAAGTATAAGGTAAAACGTTTGAATGCCGGTATAAATAATCTTTCGATCATAATTAAAGTTTGAAGTGAGGCTGTATCAGTTTACCAGTGACGAATGTAGAGGGCGTTAAATCTGATTTAGATATCAACCAAAACCAAATGCCGTATGTTCTGTGCAGTGTTGCATAGGCTGAAGTAAATCGTGTTAAACTGTTTAATATCAGGAATTTTTTAAATAAATTATTTAAATTTTATTATAAGCAATAATATTTTGGTATCAGCTTTACGAATAAAAGTTTAAAATCTTTCTAGTAATTACACCGTATAGCTTTTCGAGTGCAAAGTCTGTTAGGCCTAATAGTGCTGGAAAGGTACTTTTCTCTATTGTTCATTTTAATGTAGATGTTTTAGATGCTTAATTGCTTTTTAAGAAATAGTTTTTGTAGTTATGAGTATGTAACGTTCGGTAGTTCTATTTGTATTAAACTGTTAAGTTTATGTTAATATTCAGCGATGTTAATTGTTCTTGGGAATTTTACCATGTGCGTCCTATTTCGAAGCTGTTACATGCTATCACTTTGTGTATATTAATAATTTACTGCTGGAACATTTTGATCTAACTATGATGATGCAAAAAGATGTCGAAACTTTTTTAGGTATTATTGTTTTATAGAGCCCAAGCAAAAGGTAGTTAGAAATTGTTTCCAAAGCATGCTTTAGGTTATAGATATATTGGAGACTTTCTTTTTTATGCATTTCAGTATTATCGCTATGTAAAGAGCTAAGATTTAGGGATAGGAAGTGGTTTGAGTTTTTCTTTCAGCTAAGATCATGTACCTATCATTATTAGTAATGTTGACCGTATAGTTACATTTTTGTAAATGTGACTAAACATTTATATAAAACGCAGAATGTATTTCAGTTGTTTGAGATGTGTTAAATTGAATTCATGTATGACATTAATACAGTGTTATTGAAAGTTTTTAAAAATAATCTTGTGCGATGCATTTCAACAGAATAATGTAGGTGATTGTGTATTTTGAAATGTTTGAAGGAAATAGAAAATATTGTTTCCGTTAGTTTTTAAATGTACGAAATATTTATTTAAACTTTTAATTAGTTCAGTAATATGAGTTTTTTTATTGTATTTATTTTTTGCTCTTCATCAGCCATTTGTTGTTGATTAGTAATCTTTGTATATTTTTAGTGAATGAGTTATAACAATGTCTTTTTCTCCCTCTTTTTGTTTTGTATTAGTGATTTTTCATTTTTTATATTAAGCTTCGTTCATCTATGTAATGGTACAAGAATAATAATTTTTTGCAAAAGTTGTGAAATTCAGTTTAATGAGGTTGCTTAGGGAGATTATAACTGATCTGTTTGCGTTCATTTAAAATATTGTTGAGTTCCCTCAGTAATTGCTCATTATCTTTGATCCTTAAAATGTCACGAGATGTAGACACAATGGCGAAAGGATTTGTCTGTTGGTGAGTCGTCAGACATTCCATCAGCTTTTCTTTTCTGGTATATTATGGTACAAAAATTAATCTGATATGTGTATTGTCATTTGCACCACCCAAAATGTCCAATAATGTTATTAATCTCTGCTTTGTAAATGTAAATATTTTTCATCTTGTTTTTTAGTTGTAGTGTTTTAACTCTTCAGCAGTAGAAAATATTCAAAATATCCTTACAACCAAACATCAGATAGTTCCCTTGCTATTCAACTTGATGCTTTCTCCCATCTTCTTAATGAGCAATTCATTGGTTTCTAGACTCATTGAATGAGTTTCCAGTCATTCTTTTGAAGTTTTCTTAGTAGACTCTCTCTCTTTAGTTTATCTTCTAAGTTTCTCTTGTTACCATACTGCACCCTGACCTTACTATTTATTCTTGACATCTGCTGTTGCAGTCGACAAGGAACAAATCTGTACAATTAGAATCTATAACCAAGGTCCTAATGGTAAAGTAATTATTTAAGTGAAGAATTGTTATTTTCTGGTATATACATCGTGGAAAGAGGGAGAATAATTTTTTCCAAACCGAAATTTGTGAAAACATTTTTTACACAATTTAAATTAGTTTTGAAGTTGACCAGTGTGGTTAAACATAATTAACTCTTCTACCCTACCTAATTGGAATAACATCATAAGCTGTAAAAAATCCAAATCTTCTATTATGCACATACTCCATTGAAATAAGCTGTAGGTAAAGAATTCAACAGTATATCATGTGCGAAACGGGGTACAGTAAAAACTTGGCGCTGCTGAATTCTAGATATTTGATTGTATAAAAAGTACAGTTCATGTTGGAAAAGACAAATACATTTAAATTCTGGAAGCACTTCCGCAAAGGATCCGGTAAATATAAAAATCGCCAAAAATGGCGATAATAGTTCAAAACTGGTAACCCGTGGAATTCGTTTGTCCCGGCTGCGTTTTGCCGCTAGCTAGCGGTGCGTCAGTACAGAATGAGGTGGTGAAAATACGGCAGATGGGATGATGAAAATTTATAACACGGCTGTTTAGAAGAATTAAATCAGTTTTCATGCTTAAAATTTTTATGTATTTTTTATGTATTTTGACAATTACTTTTCAGAAGATACTTTTTAGTGTTTATATACAGTAGATGACTAGAATGAAATAAAAAGTATTACTAGTTCTCCGAGAGGACAAAATAGTTTATATATTACCAGAATCATCAAAGTTAGCAAACCATTGCTTTGTGTAATAATCAAAGTTTGAATGACTATTGAAAGATAAAATGTATAATATTCTAGTTTTATTTACAATGCTAGTCTAAAGGATTTGAATATTACTGAAGATTCATTGTCAAATTTATTATGAAAAAGGCAGTTGTTTCAAAATAAAATGCTTTAAGCTATCAACAAGTAAATTCAAAAAGCAACTTTGCGTTTGAAACATTTGAAAAACTGCTTGTGTAAAATGAATGTTTTAAATGTATTATTTAGTAATGAATCCATTAATCTATTATATGTACAGTAGCACTCATTATTAGATACAATTTTGAGAGTATCGAATACTTAATGAAAAATACACTTTATGAGAATTCTTAATGAAAAAGACAACAAGTCCCCGACAATTTCCATAAGTGCACAGTTAAAAAAAGGCCGTTTTCAGAGTCATACAAATTTAATAAAAGAAATATGAGGTATTGCTAAGCCTAAGTATTACTATATACACTTTAATTTATATGCTGTATCATGTTTAACCTATTAATGTTATGTCTTTTTCTGCAAACTTTAATTTATAAGCCTTTAATATGTATCTTTAATTTATATGCTTTAAATATAATCAAAGTGAACTGTACACCGCTAAAATCATGGCAGATTAACCGCCGAGCTTGGCGAGTAAATACGCACCGCCGCCAACAGATCCTTTGAGGAAGAAAACCCAAAATTCTATTGTAAAATTATGAAAACTGTTATCTTGATCAAAAAGCCTACATTTAAAATTAAGGTTTTAAAAAATACATATTGAGCATAAAGCAGACACAATTGGTAAGCCTTAAACATATTAAAGGTATACTATGAAATTCCTAAGCCTGAAACATGTGAAAGTTATCCTAGTTAATGAAATCTTGTTGACATGTACCAAATCTAGTGGCTTAAGCAGATCATTCTTTAGTTTGCAAAATTTTAGATATAAATTTCTAATCTAGTATATTGAAAACTTGTTTAAAATTTCATGTTTCATTGCTGTTGTTTTCATATGCTCATTAACACACTTTTTTGATACTTTTCTATTATCAGGACCTGATTCTTTGGTGAACTATAAGTTCAGTTTTCTCGGGTGCTAGGGCGAGGCCCTATCCGAGAGAAGTGAGTGAATTGATTTCAAAATATTAGATAGCATTCAATGAGATGTAAAAGTTGAAATGATATAGCATTTCGTAGTAATAAAGCAATTCAGAAATTGGCAAAATCTTGATATTAATATGGCAGTCAGAAATTTCGTAATATGGAAAAGTTTTCAAATTGAGTGAGAATAATCAGAAATGTGGTGGTGCATACAAATATTTCTCCCGATAACAGAAAAGTATCTTTTTTTTTAATGCCATGATCCTGTAACTGAATGCTGCATTACTGTTCTGTATTATAATAAAATGTTATGGTATCAAAGTCAAATTTTAATCTCTTCCTCCCTTCTAAGATGCAAATAGTATTTAACTTAAATCCATCTTTACTGAAACTAAACCAACCTTATTGACTTTCAGTCAGGTTTACATAAAAGCAAAGCTGTTATGATAGTGTTGTGATATGTTTATGTTATCAAGACTTAACTACTTTGAAAACCTTTAAGAACGTTAACTTCTTAGTTTTCAATTTCTAAGTTCTAAAAGTAAGGGAAAAGGTTTCACTTACCTTTCTTCCTTCTAAAAGTCGTGCCCGGGTGAGCTTGCCTAAAGATAATTTCGAAGTTCTAGGAAATCTACATCTCAAGAAAGAAAAAACTTTTAATTTCGAATATTTCAACGTAAAGATATACGGAATCACATTAAATCGAAATTACATCTCTCATCTCGTCCGTTCAACTGTTCTTTTCATTCTCGTTGCCAAAAAATTAAAGTCATAACATTTGACCGCGCGCCATCTAGTGAAAACAAAATCGTCCGTTCATTAATTTGTTTTATAGTTTTTTTTACAGGCCGTTTTCGACAACTACAGCATCCTGTATGTGCCTTATAGTAGTGGCCTTACAGTTCTGTCATTTGCTTAATTTCTTGGAAGAAAAAGTTTCTTAAGTTAACATAACCAGAAAAGCTTTTCATCTTTTAGTTTGGCGACACAATCAGGCATGTTCCTTTTATAAATAAGTTATAAAAATTTATTTAAAATGTTTTTTAAGGTACCCCTTAGCGACTCGCCAGCAAGGCACAATTTCAGAATTGCTCAGGTGTCCATGTACACGTCGATCTACACTCACGTTTGTGAAAAATGCAAAGTAGCGCATGATATGCAAATGATTAGAATTGCAAATCCGTAGCGCATGCTGAGCAGCGCCCTCTGAACGGCTGATGGATCCGAATAAATAGACGGCTGTAGCGAGGCGTGTATGGTTATCGGTGGTTATCTGCTAGTGGTAAACGTTAACTCAATCTGTACTTATGCCTCGTCGACGAAAGAGAGCGAGATTTGAACAACTTA
>KK119094.1:551126-562517 GCA_000611955.2 Stegodyphus mimosarum | reverse complement strand
GTCGTGTAGCGGCACTTATTGAGGCGCGTGGTGGCCACACAAAATACTGATTCTGATCTCTTGTTCTTGTTTGTTTGCTTTGAACATTTAATCATTTATTTGTACCACTACCACTCAACTGTGTATTAAATTGCATTCAATTATGACGATTCCTTCTTGGTGTTGCAATTTTCACAAACGTGAGTGTATTTTCACTTAACAAAAAAATCAGCCTTGCACACTTCCGCAACTTCGCCCATGTACGCATCAATCTATTTTCACTTAAAAAAATCAAGAGAATGTTGATGTCAGATAATGTTAAAAGGAAGTTGCTTATCACCAAAATTGAACAAAATTTGTAGCCAATCGAGCTCAATAAATTGCATTTTAAATCAGACAATGAAATAACATAAAAAGAAAGAAATACGTGTTATCGCAAACACGCACTACAAAAAGGAAATATGGATTTAACCATTTAGAAATTTCTTTGTCTTCAGTCTGTGGCACACAAAATTCCTTAACAGAATCCAAAAACTTTCTAAAATTAACTTAACTAGACTTTATATACTGCCGTCACCGCATAAATTCACAAAAATAAGAGGCAGAAATATCCTATCTAGTGCTGGACTGTCAGTGCCATTTCTTGTATAAACCTTTCTTATAACAAAGCCATCTGAACAATCTTTATGTTTAACCATGTACATTTCCTTCATACAAACAGGACACTTATAATGATTACTAAGTAAACCTTCATTTACACACCAGTCAATAATTCTTTTTCCCCCTTTCGTTCCAAATCGTACAGAAATTCACATTTATCTCATCACAAACAGCCTTCTTACAGTACAGTACAAAATAAGCAGTGTACTTACTAACTGACATCCAACGCAGAAATAAGCCCTTACAAATGTTTTCCCTTCAGTCGAATTCACCGCAATCACACAACCAATTATGCTGTAATATGGTTTCTGTAACATTCAACTGCTCAGGTTACCATAAATGAAATAAGAACTTGGCGATAACCCGAGGGGCACACTGAAATACAGGCTTACCGAAAATTTTTCTGATGACATATAACTAGGTATAGCATGGTATTATGAGAATATTAAGTATTTCTAAAAATTTATGCATTGTTCAGGAACTTACTTTATGTAAGGGTTGATTGTTTATGGCAGCTTTGTTTGTTTCTTTTTATTTATGTGAAGACATAGGAAGTGAATGTAAATAACCGTTACTGTATTAACAAATAATGAGAATTGACTCGTAATAAGTTAACTTTGCAAAAAATATATATTGCAGTGTACAGTATAACTTGTAAAGATTTGCTTGTAAGGAAATTTTAAGAGCACTTTTTTGAATTTTGTATTCACTTTAGAAATTTATAATGTGGCTGTTTCCTCATGCTCTCATGCCTCAATTCGCCTGCACTGATTAACCACATGGCCTAGCAAGTTGCTGAAATCTAGGTTATTCCAAAATTTTTATGTCCAAGCATCTCCAGGTTGTTTCATGGCTAAAAAACATGCTTGGCTTGCTGCCTTATTTTATGTTTTATTATTCAGTACACTTTGTTAGAATAATCTTCAGTCTTACCAAGTCATTTGTGGATCTTCAAAAGCAATATGAGTACTTTGTTCTGTGAAGCACAAATTAGTAGTACTGTTGTCGCATATTTATCTGTTGTTAGTTTCTGATGTTTTTGATAGGTAATTAACAAAAAGAAACACTTTTTCATCTTGAGATAAAACTAATTTCTGAAAGAAGCATTAATTGGAAAGTAGATATGAAGGTAAAAGCATTCTATCAGTTTAACATATCATATTAGAAAATTTTGTTAATTACAAAAAATTATCATTTAAATATAATATAAATTAACTATATTTTAATTTATATAAATTAAATACATACTTAAATTGGTCAAATCATTGAGAATTGTGTTTATTGCTTTTAGTTTACTCAGTTTGCTAACAATCATCAGATTGATTGAACTCGGAAGATAAAGGTCTTACGTTTTCTTCAAGAGCAGTGTTCTGAGATTTGGCTATGCGAGAGGTATATTATAAATTAACTGTATATTAACTTATGTTAATTAGATATAGTATTGAAAATGTCAAAGTTTAATTTGATTAAAGGCAAACCATGTAAGGATTGCTGAATGAATGGGAGGGCTTTTCTAAAAGCAGTTAGCCCATCGCACGGGGAAAACTTGAAAAAGTCAAGGATTTAAGTTAAGAAAAAAAGCTTATCACTCAGTTTGTTAATCAATAACAAATTTATTAAATTTTAATGTAAATTAAAGATTTTATTGTATGTATATAACCCATTCATTGAAATTTCTTTGAACTATGAGTGTTCAGTGGCCATAATCTGTTTACCTGCAGGTAGGCAGCTATAGAAACTGTATTAAGTATCTAATGATCTTTTGTTACAATCTTTTAATTTTTTCTATTCCCATTCTAAATGCACATTAAGATAAATAACTTGCTTGCATTTATTTTATATCAGTGGAAGTTTTTAAATAATTGTTAAATTTAGCTGATTGTTGATATTCTTGGACGTCAACCGACTGCTCTGTGATGATAACCATGAATGTACTGTATCTTTAAAAATTATTAATTTATATATATTTAACAAATTTTGCATTCTGAATAATTGAGAATAAGAATTACTTGTTTAAAAGTGCAGTCCATGGTGGAAAAGACAAATAAGTAGAATAAAATTCTATTGTAAAATTATGAAAACAGTTATCTTACTTGTTATCATGATCAGAAAACCATGATTAAAAGTTATTTAAGGTTTTTTTAAAATACATATTGAGCATAAAGCAGACATATTTGGTAAGCCTTAAACATATGAAAGATATATTAAGATTCAATACATTTTTATTCTGCTGTGCAAAAGATTAATTCTAAAATAAAAGATATATCTAAATATGACAAAATATTCTAATGATGCATGATTAGATTTTTGCTCTTAATCTTTTCGTGATGGGGTACCTCAATAACCACCGTCTTTGTAAGGTTCACGCTAACAGCATGTACATCTTGTAATGGGCAGTTTATGCTGTTAAGCCTAACTTGGAAAAAAAATTATGTTCATTTATCCCAGTTTTAGCACATTATGAGAGGAATACTTATGTAGTTGTCAGAATTAATTTTAAAGCTTTTTCATTATTTTTTTCTTAAAAATATATATATACTTTTTGTGCAGCTGATTTTTCCCTCTTATATCAATTAAAATTCAGTAATGTACTACAGTACAAAATTGGAGATCTAGAATTCAGTAGTTCTGGATTTTAGGTCATTAATTTAAATTTAGTAAGATGACATGTAGGAATTAAATAAATTAAAAATGTTTATTTAAGAAATAGGTATTTTGTATAAAGATTTTTTTGAGTCTGAGAAATCACATTGTAATTCTAGTGAAAGTAAAATCCAAGCTCAAAGTGGCTTTGATCCAGCTTCATTTAATCTTATCGTCGAGTCTCAAAATGTGTATGAAATTTTAAAGTTGGATTTATTCTCTACTTTATAATTCTCCTGTTCTCAGTCCAGTGCAGCTCACACCGTCGCAAGTTCATTTTTCTAATTTCTTTGTTCATAATTTTTTCCAATTTTCTTACAAAAAAGTTAATAAAAATCATTTGCTTTTTGATATTAGGATGAAAGTACATTCGTATGTATTTGTGATTATATAGTTTAAACACATCTAAGCATTTATAAAGATGTTAGCCTCCTTTTAAAAAGGTTTGCTCATTTTTTGAAGCAGTTCGTTCTTGTGTATACACTTAAAGCATTTTTAAGGAAACGTTTTGGATGTTAACACTAAGAATTAAGTAATCAAGCATACAATTTCTTAGGTTAAAAATAAAGCAAGGATGTTTAAAATTTTGATATGGAGTCAGTATTTTGTTGACCTTCCTTCAGTATTTTTAGACTATGTATTATATTTCAGTATAATCATTCATTATGTGATTTTGTGATGGTGTAGTAGAAGCATCCATAAAATGCAGTTTCTTTTGATGCTGCCCAAACTTTAAATTATTTCTCATTTTAGTTTTATTACTAAGTGTGCTGTGTCGTCTAATAAACTAAGTGGATTTGTTTCATATATAATAAAAGTACATTTTACTCTCCCAAAACCAGTATGTAACACTAGTTCTCTATCACTTTAAAAATGAATTTTTACAATATTTCGTTATATAGAAGCCACTGTTTATATGCCTGGGAAAAGTAGAAAACATTGTAGGAACCTTAGAATAAAAGGGAGAAATAACCTTTAATTTCGTGGTGATTGCAATTTGATAGTTGTCCTAATGTTTTTCTGTAGTCTGTGTTGCAGAAATTAACGTGCTGCCAGTTTTGTTTTCCACCATCAACAGAAAACTTGATGAATAGGCATTCATCATTCTTAATTTTTTAGATGTACCAGTTTTAAATTTTAATGTTTATATAGTAATTATAAATAATAACCAACTTTCCGTGTATAATTGTTACACTCAATCATTTTGTTTTCAGTTATATTTCACTGTGCATCATATAACCGTCTAATAGAAATAGTTTCTGCACGACAACTCGAGAAACATAGTGCCACAAGGGGGGGAACCATAATGCCATTATCAATAGGAAGCCGCTACAGCATACACAAGTTTTTCACATTTCATCTCCAGATACTTTCTTTTATGTTTTGGTAACAATTTTTGTACATGCCTTGAGAAAAGAACTTTTTTTGGGGTCTGCATGTAATGAGTAATTAAAAAAATTTTTTTAAAAAGGATGAAAACTGTGTAGTACTTAACATGTTAACATGCAAATTTGCAATGCTTTACAGGTAAAAAGGAAATCTGGTGCAAGTTGATGTTTTTTTTTTGGGGGGGGAGCACCGTAGATTCCTAAACTATTGATACTTATCATTCAGTAAACAATATCAACATATGAAACATACTTTAGCAATTTAAAATACAAAGCTGAATTATTAAATGAATACATGATATATTAAAAATAAAACACATTCTTAATTTTTCTGTAATTCCCCCATCCCCCACTGCTGTTCTCCCAAAGTACACAGCGATCTGTTTTCACTTTAAAAAAAAATCAAGAGACTTAATTTCATGTTATTCTCTGCAAAAGTGGCTATTGAGAAAATATATTTCACTATTGTTCCCTTTAGAAAATTTTTGGCAAAATTCTGTATTCTTGAATAAATTTTACTGCACTTCTTCCATTGCTGGTAAATTCTGCAAGCTCTTATTTTAAAACTTTAGTTTGAGGCAAAACATATCACTATTTGTTTAAAAAAAACTATTGGAACTTGGAATTTAAAAAATGTATATATATGTATAAAAATGGCAGGAGGATTGTTGTTATGAGCATGGTTGCTAGAGCTTGATGCATTTTGAAAATTTGGCAAATTCTACTAAGATGCTTGCTTTAATACGTAAGTACCAACTACATATGAGATAAATTTGTATTCTTGACTGAACCTCATAAAGTTAACGATAACAGATATGGTAACTAGCAGACTCGGGGAGGTTTGCTCTCCTTCCCTGTGCTGTGTGCCCCTGAACGGCATGGAAGCATAAAAAATTTTTGAATGGTAGCTAAACGAGGTGTCTTTTCACTCATGAAATACCATTTTTATTTTACTAGCTAACGTTCAGAAAGGCAGTCTCCTTTCCCTCCCCCTCTTTTTTTTTTTTTTTTTTTTTTTTTTTTTTTTTTTTTTTTTTTGTTTTTTGGTTTTGTTTGTGTGTGTGTGTGTTTACAGCTAATTATAAATAACATGTAATTTTTTTAGATACAAGACATGGTCATGGACATACCTACTCCCCAGTGTGTGGGCCGAGAATTTGTTCGGCAATATTACACTTTATTAAACAAGGCTCCTCTACATTTGCACAGGTAATGCTGTTTAAGAATCTTATTTTATGTTTTGATACCTTGATAAAATATTGGGTGCTTTTCTGTTATTGGGATGGATTTAGAAATGTATGTGTGTGTATATAGACAGTATGTATATATATTAGAGTGCGTACATGAGCATTTACATCCGTACGTGCATGCATGCATATATATGTACACTGTGCACAAAAAAAAGGGGGACAGTTCTATATCTCCCGTTCTACTGGGCCAGTTGACGAAATTCATATTGCGTTTTCCATGTCTCAAAAGCACGACAGGATATGTATTAGATTTATATTTATAGCATTGTTATAATATAGGTATTTTGACTCAAAATCAGACGATGGAAAAAAGCATTAAAACTTAACTGTGAACGCTCGTCATGTTTAAATGAAGGCACTATTCTTGTAAAAATTATTTGTATATCGTAATCTGTTACTGTATTGTTATAAAAATAACAGATAACATGGTTAATAGAACAGTTACCATGTTGGCTTGAAATGCTAAGAAAAAATCAGTTGTAGCAGTTAATAAGAGTTGTTTATGTCCAGATGTTTATTGAAGTCATGCTGAAAAATTAATATGCATGACTGTGTTGCTAGATGGTGTGATTGTTTGCAAATTTACCACGTTTGACAACCAGTGTTACTAAAATTTCTGTCTGCGATTTGCAAATTTTCTGTTATTCTATCATTTCCATGTGTTTCTTTTTGCTACTTTATATATATAATCTGGTTGTCATAAATTAAGGAAAAATAACAAAAATAGCGATCGAGCTGGCCACTCCATGCACATAATTGTTTCTTGTTGAAGATAATCATTTACAATGCGAGCCCTGTGTGGTCACAAGGCTCCCTAAAAAATAAGCCAAACCATGTAAAATTGGAATATGCTGCCAAGTAAGAGTAGTACAACTGCAATATGCAAATTAGTGGCACTGCACTCGGAATACGACATCTGCAAGGAGCCCAAAAGTCCATGTTTGAGAGCAAGCCCACATATTTCACTGTGTTGGTGACATCAGAAATCTGAGATAGCCAGTTCGTAACAATGAGCTCAAGGCATCATTTGCGTGCAGAACTATGATGGAGAGCCATTGGGAGACTAGAGGCAGGACAGAGTCGAACAGAAGTGGCCAGATGGCTAAATGTGAATCTTTCTGCGATTCAGAGACTTTGGAACCAGTTTCAAACCACAGATTCGGCATCTAGGAGGTTCAGCCAAGGACGACCAAGTGCTACGACGAGCGCCGATGACCGATATTTGACATTATGTGCATGCAGGAATAGAACCTCAAGTCCGACTCTTCTTAGATCCTCCCTTGCTGCAGCCACCGGAAGGTTGGTGTCAACATCAGCTATGCATAAAAGGCTTCACGGAGGTGGTCTATATGCGAGGTGACCAGTCATTTGCACGCCGCTTACGTCATGCCGTAGGAGGGACCGGTTGCAGTGGCACGACAACATGTCCACTGGATGCCTGATCAATGGAGGGCTGTTCTCTTTACGGATGAGTCCAGGTTTAGTCTAGAAAGCATTATTTGATATGAAAAGAACCTGGAACCCATTATCACCTGTCACACATCCGTGAAAGAGATGCATATGGAAGAAAGAGGCAGTGTCTGTTTGGGGTGGCATCTCTTTTGGTGGACGCAGAGACCTCCATGTCTTTTGAAGGGGAACCATGAATACTCAGGTTTATAGAGGTGACATCCGTGATATTTATGTGCGCCCATATGCCGGGTCAATAGGTGATGTTTTCCCGTTACAGGATGACAACGCAAGACCACACAGGGCTCACATTGTAAATGATTATCTTCAACAAGAAACAATTATGTGCATGGAGTGGCCAGCTCGATCCCCAGACTTGAATCCTATCGAGCACATTTGAGATGCTTTAGGGAGATGTCTAACTGATCTCAATCCCCCCTTCAGACCCTTGCCGCACTTGCGACTGCATTGCAACAGCAATGGCTCTCACTTCCTATGGAACTGATAGGCCGCATAATTGAAAGCGTCACACATTGCTGTATATGCTGTATTGCTTCTAGAGTTGATCCTATTCCATAGTGAAGGTACTTTTCCTATAGCAAACTGACACCTTCGATTTGTTCATTTTATACATGTGCTAATTTCTATACTACCATAATTGTTTGATTTCTTTTTATGTTATTTGATACCTTACTATGTGTTGTATATGGTGGGTAAGTTTTTCAGTAATCATGATTTTTGTGATTTTTCCTTAATTTATGATAACCAGTGTATATATTGTAAAATGTGTACATGTTGAAATAATGTAGCTATTGAAATTAATCATGTGTGTTCAATTTTCGCCAACTAATTGCTGATGTTTTCATGCATTTCATTGATTGCTTTGTTTAATATTATGGTGATCTGTGATTAAGTTTATATGTTATATTATACCTGCTGTTTTGACTAATGTCTGACCTAAGAGTAACATGAAAAAAATCACCTCTCAAAATCTTGCTTTAAAATACTCGTGTTTGTGAATAGGCTGGAAAGAATGAAACACAGCCAAAAGCTTAATTCAAGCTATATAAATGTGAACTGAGGCCATATAAAACCAATTTAATAAACCTCAATTCATTAATTAAAGCATAGGTAAAATTCTTAACACATTCTGTCTCAGAATAATATAAAAAAGACCTTTGAAAAGTGAACAGCAGAAATCAATTTAAATTGAAACTCTTTATGTTTGTTGCTGTCCTTGGATCCGTATGGTCATCAACCATTTGAGCAAAACTTTTAAAGAAATGTCATCAAATTCATCACCTGAGATTTTGTTTACAAAGCAGAATATAAATAAGGTCATTTCACTTGAATTGCTGAAAGTAACTGAAATTAAATAAATCACTGTTTTCTTTAATATTGGTTGAGTCTGCAGACGTTTTATGTATCAGAATCTGATGAAATAAGTTTTAACTCTCAAAACATATTACCTGATAATCATTTATGAAGTAAAGGTAGAAACAATGAATTAAAAAAAAATGTAGGTGCTAAATCAAAAGAATGAATGGTACAGCAGCATACAAATTGATCTTCTTTGTCTGAAACCCTGATTGAGAATAACTGATCAGGGGAAGTTTCATTAAAGTCGATCAGTGTGTCGCAGATACAAGTTTCGTTTTTCTGAATCATGCTAAATCAAAAGCCGATAAAAGATTCAATCATTTTCAAAAAAAACTTTTTTTTTTTAATTCGAATCTTTTATCAGTGATGAGTTCTGAATTAAGGTTTCGGGCAATTGAGATTAATTTGTAATTTTTATTTCTATTACTGATTTGCTTTTATTTTTTGGGTTTATTCTACTGATGAACTCATATTAATTTTGATTATGTTTAGTAACAATGTTGACCTTTTCCCCTTGGTTTCAGTTCTTAATGTTAATTGCCTTGTCTTGATTCCAATTTAATTTTATTCTTAATTTTGGATGCTTTATGTTTAATTTGCTTCAATCTTGCAGCTATAGTGTAGGATATGTTGAAATTTTTGTTTTGGCATTAAACTTTACTAAATAGTAGTGATATATATATATATATATAATAAAACCACCAAAAAGTCGAAATACAGGCATTTAACAGAATTCATCGAGACTGAATTTGTGATGAGCTCCTTAGCTTAAAAATTTCTGGCAAAATGGCACACACTAAACTGGAAAAGAAGCAATGTGTAATGACTCTTCAACATTATATACTGAATAAATAATTTGTTAACCAGAATGTGAGTAGTCCTGAACAGTCAAGAGATTAAATATGCAAAAGAAAGTTCTCAAATGAGTGCTTTTTTCCTATTTGAAGTATGAGTGTTCTAGTTCTTGTGTATTGAAGCTGTGACAGAAAATTGAAGGTGGGGATATGATGTTAGGAAAATTTCTGACAAGAGTATTAGAACAGAACTGTAAATTGGTTCAAGGAAAGTCACTTTCCTTTATTCTCCCAGTTTTACTCAGAGATTTTTAGTTTTTTATCTCACATCACGGAATCTCCTGGTTTTTAATTTTTTTTGCTTTTATGTAGAATTTTTCATGCAGTATTTATTATAAATTTTATTTCAAAGTCATATTATAAATTGTTGATGAATCATACAGTATAAAGTGAATTTAAGTAAAGTTGAAGTTATTGTGAAATAGTGCTCCCTCATTGAGAACCTCACAGTTTTTCATACTTCAAGTTTGGCAGGTATTTTATTAGCATTGAAAAAATTTTGCAATAGTAAATTTCTGTGTAATTAATATGCTGTTGCCACAAACATGTTTGTGGGCAGTGTATTGAAAGGTGCTGGCTAACACTTAAGCACTGTTAAAAGTATAATAGGCTCATTTCAAAATATCTGGAGTCATAACCATGTTGTCTCTGCAATTAGCTACTTATGATCTAACCTGCAGCATTATTTAGTGCTTTCCTTATTGTTTAATAGAGAGAGGTTAGAATTTTGATCTAAATTTTATTAATCTTGATACAAATTTAAGATTAGGATTATTTGGCCTTAAATGTCATTAATCTAATAGACTGTATGTAAATCTTTTTAGGTTTTATAATAACGATTCATCTTTCTTACATGGAGGATTGGATCGACCTGGGCAAGAAACTCGACCTGTAGTAGGACAACAGGTAACTTTGGTTGGAAGAAAGGTATTGTTTAATGAATTTTTTTCAGATATACTGCCAGAAAACTTCATGTTTAACTTTAAAATTGGGAAGTATTCATCTGTATCCCCTACGCCCAATAACAAAAAAAATGTGTATTACTTTGTTTGAAATATGATGCTTATTTAAAGTATTGATTTGTATTTTAAACGTGCAGGTCTGTGTTATTTATTGATGAGACATGATTAAGTTTTTAAGTATTTTTAATTAATGCAAGAAGGTTTTCTTATTTTTTATGCGAATTGTCATAAGTAAGCTTTTGTCCTTTGTAATTGCCCACCATCAGTGGCTGAGGACCTAAAACTGCCAAATATTAATAGTTAATCCTGGATTCTGTTCATGTTGATAGAGAGGAAGTTTTTACCATATACCCGTAAGTTGCTACAGTACAAAGTCCGAAATATCGGGACTTCGGCAACTCCAGATATTAGGTCATCGATTTAAATCTAGTAACATGGCATGCAGAAATTATAAAATTAAAAATATGAAATAAAGAGCATTTATGATCTAAAGGGTATCAAAATTTACAAAAAACTTCATATTTATTTACTTTACTAAACATTTTTTTTTTCAATGTAAGTTGCTTCATTGTTTGTGTTAATACTTTCTATTTAATTTATAAACAGACATAATTTCTGATGCCAAGCATTTTTCAAAGTGTCTGAAGACGCATCCTCCCGCGATCTTGCGATGCTCCACACAGAAGATTTCATGCTAAAGTATTTTTTAAATTCTGGAATAGTCTTAATTTTAAAAATGCTGCTTTATATTTGCATTTCAGCGCATGCACTATTCTGACATCCAATAGGCTGAATGTACAATTTAGAGGAAAGAATATGGATACAT
>KK119094.1:532762-542845 GCA_000611955.2 Stegodyphus mimosarum | reverse complement strand
AATTTATTTTAATATTATTAAATATGAAAATCAATAAATATTTAAGAATACATATCTGAAAATGTTTCTGTTGGTTTATTAAATTCCAACGGTCAAATATGTTATGATCATTGTTGACGGATCTCCTATGCTTCTGTAAGAAAATATGGAAGGTGTGATTCTCAACATGTATAGAATCTTTAGTTTCCGCAGCATGGTTTAATAGTAATAGCTTTATAAAATAAAAAATTTAACTTTCATTGATTTTTCATTACAGTGTTTTATGAGTTAAAAAAAAATTGGACTCTATGTGTATTTCTGTTGAAATTTTTACTGTTTACTTAAAAATATTTTTATTTTCAAGTACGAAAAAAGTTCAGTGGAATGTAAAAAATATAATCATTGTTAAATACTTCAAGTATTTATGACTAATAGAAAGGATGAAATTTGCCGTCAAAATTATGTGTAAAGCCTTAGCTGAAAGTATAACTTGCGAATTGATAACTTTCATTTAATATGCTGATTTATGCACAATTTTGGTTAAAAATACTCTTCAGTAGTATTAAGTTTTAAGAAGGTATACTTTAATTATTCAGGAGAGTTTTGATAAGTGTAATTTCAAGAAAATGAGTCTGTTTAATGCACTCCTGCATTAAACTATGCGAGAGGAAGATACAAGTCAGTTTCCCTTTGAAAGACCTCCATGAAGGCAGCCCTCCCCTTAGATAGCCTTGTATGCTTTTCCATAATCGGATAAACCAAACCTCCACTAATGTATGCATATTTTGTTGATTGTTTGTGTAATTTTTTACAGGTATCTGGTGAATTGTCGAACAACGGACAGCCTATGCGTCGCTTCATGCAAACATTTATTTTAGTACCTCAGTCACCAAAGAAGTACTATGTCAGAAATGATATTTTCCGTTATCAGGATGAAATCTTTTCTGAAGATGATAATGGAGAAATAGACAATGCTTTGGGGGGTATGTTATTACATTATTGTATGTGTTAAAAAAAAAATTTTTATGTGTACCATGTATGTTGGCTTTTGCAAATTCTTTCCGAAAACTATATTCAGTTGTAACCACTTTTTTTTAAGTGCAAATTTAAGCGTTTATTGCTAACCATATTTTATGTTGCTGTCTGAATCCATCACATTCAGTATCGCTGTTGGTTGAAAAAATTAACTTGTTATAGAGCAGAGATAATATCTCTAAAAGTCAGTTTTCCATTACCTTCTCAATTTACTGCAGCTGGCTGAAGCTGAAAGCACCTGGCATGAGGCCACTCAATTTATTATCTCTTTGCTGTGATTTAACAAGCACCAGACTGATCTTACACTCTGAAAGAAACAATAATATGATGCAATTGCCAAGCTTTCATGTGAGAATTGACCCTATGTTCTCAGTATTAAATCTAGCACTTTAAAAAGCAGCAGTTCCTCCTCTCCCCTCCCCTTCCTGAATCTGAATTCTTCAGTAGCATGTCACTAGTACTGATGATTAATCATCTTTTCATGTATTATACATGTTTAGTTTCTTTTTAAAAAAATTTGATTAAATTTTATGATGACAGGTCATACATTTTTCTCTGTTATATCTTTGACTTTCAGGTTTGATATTTAAAATAGCTATAATCCTTATTTGTGATCTTGACAGTCAAGGCGGAATTTTATTTTAAAGTTCATTTTGAACAAAGGCAAGAAAAGCTGTTTGTAAATAAATTAATTTCATCATCTTCTTTTCCACTTCCTGATAGTAAGTGGTTTTTCTTGTTATTATATAAGAAAATATAAACTCTGTTATGATGGCCATCTGTGAAAGTAATTAGTGTTTTTGAAAACATGAAACAGCACTGGCATGGAACAATGCCTGTCTACCCCTCACCATCCAAAAAAAGCGAGCTAAACTGTGCAATTATTTTTTTAAATATTAATTTTTACTCAAATTTTTAAAAAAAAGCTACTTTTTCCTCATGAAATTGATTGAAAATATGTTATGCACATATTGAAAATGCACATATTTATATGTATTTCACGTTAATGTTCTGAATTATTTGAAATTATGTCATTTTCATTACTGATTTATTTACATTCATAATCACTTTAATGTTGTTAAATTCTTTTCTGATTTTTCATCAGGATCGTATATCTTTTTATGTTGCTGAATATATTTTTTTAATTAGTGTTAAAATTTAATGTTTCTAATGTATCAAAATTGTTTTCATCATTAATGTGCATAAGAATCTTTTTAATTAATGTATAGTCAACCTCCAATTAACTAAGAGCAAATTGGACTGTGCTCGTTAAAAAAAAATTTATGTGTACACCACATGACTTCCTTGCTCAGAATATTAAATTAAACGCATTTTTCATTTCATTTAAACTTATTGAATTAAATCTACTTCATTAATAGTGCATTAACCACAATAAAATAAATGCATTCTTTAATTTCACTATATTTGTTTACCATAGCGACACTCGTGCTAGGTTTACTTAACTTTATTTCATTCATTTTATAAATCATAACGCTTGCTGTAATAAACTTTCCAAAAGGAAAAGGGAAGTTAGCAAAATATATGCGATAAAAGACATGCAAAATGTAATAGAACCCACATAGTGACCCTAAAAGCCCTACATAGTAGCAAAAGAAGGATTTGAAGGGATATCAGACACAAATGTTTGTTCCCTCTTCCGAGTTAAAGAAACCAGCTCTTATGTTGTGCTTCCCTCTTCCGCAACAGCTGACACAGACATTAAGCAGAATGTGACCAAATTGAAGGTCAAAATCTTAAAACTATATTCAGTTCAAAAGTAATGGACACAGTATACCATCTAGTGGTCTTTTAAAAATGCTCCAGAATACTTGCACAAACGTGTGATGGTCGAGGGTGAACTAGAAAAGGCTAGCATACCAGCCGGGAAATGAATGCATTTCTTGCTGGCACATATGCGTGACAATCAGTGCGAAAGGGTTAAGCTCATGATATCCAATACAAATTTTCCTTTTCTTTGTAATGTGCTGTTTAGCTCATTGAATTTTGCAGTGATATGGGTTAAAAATGACAAATCAGCAAGCCCCACCATCTTGTCATGCAATTTTTGGTTTTCAGTGTCTTTGAATATGAAAGATGTTTTCCACCAAATTCTGTAAAAACGTATCCTCGATTCAGCAACTTTACTTCTTGCGTGGTAAATTATATCACCATATCTGCTATTTAGCTCATTGGCCAAAGCTGTAAAAAGTTGATTATTCAAAGTCTGTTCTTGAATAAAATGTGCAATGCATACAATAGTATTAAGTGAATTATGAAGTGCTTGTGTTAGAACTTTTTAGTGGGCAGATTTTTCTTAATGAATAATGCATAATGCAGTGGTATTAATGAAATTCAGAAAATGTGTCATCCTGCTTATAGAGCCCAATAAACTGAGTATTAACCCCCCCCCCAAGTCACAGCCAGCTCACCTTCGGGTATGATCGCGACGAGTGCATTCTGTTTAGTAATATAGTTTTTAACTACATCATTTGTCTTGCCCTGGAGTCTGTTTTTGGGATAGCATGGTCAACAAAGTTTCATTCATGGAGAAGTTGGGAAACGCCATTTTTATGAACATCAGAAATTGCTGAGAGTCGATAACATCCATGGATTTATCAAACTGGTTGGGAAAATGTGCACATTTTTCTATCAGATCTCATTTATATATAGATGGTTGCCATATCATTCACTCCTCGTCCCACCATATGTCATGACAGGTGCAGTTTTTATAGCTGAGATTATTGCATTTTTGCTATAAATTTGTAAAATGAAAACTCTAAACATTGCCAGCAAAGCTTCCTCCACAATATTCCCATCTGAATATACCTTTTTATTAATGCAAGAATGTAAATTGCTTTGAAGAATTCTGTATGCTTTTTTATTAGCATAAAAAGACTGCTTTGTTGAGCTTTTAGAGAAGATTTCGATGATTGAACTTTATATAAAGCAGACCTAAGTGGATATTTACCATTGAAATCATTGTGAACAGCTTTATGATAACGTTCAACATTTGATTGTTTAGGTACTGCAACTGAAGCATTGTATAATAAACATTCCAACATTTGTAAATAAGAGCTCTTCATTTTTTAAACTGGTTGGTTTTCTTTCTGTTTGGCCCTGGCACGTCACTCATGTTGATACACACCACCACAAAATATACGAAATAATTAAAAGTGATATTTTTATACTCACCAGAAACAACACAGGTAGCTGCTACTGTAAACTTGTTTCAACTCAACTGATAACTTTTGACTACATAGCCAGATGGTTGATTTATCATTTTTGCAGAGGTGCAAACAGAGCTTTTATAATATAACAGCTGGTGTTAAATTAAACTCTCTGCATATCTGAACTTGCAATTGGCCTGCCTCTAGCCTCCCCTCAATTGTCCACCTCATTCCATCATCTAAACGGTGGTTACTCATTTTTACTGTTCCGACTTGAATTTAATGATTGCTGCAAGATGACACCAAGAAATTCTCCGAGGTGTGCTAGCAAACGCAATTCATCTTACCCTCCACACGCTTATAAAGCCTGTTTTTCTGTTGGTTTCTCCTACACACATGTGTATGCTTACGTATTTGCCATACAAGATTTGCATTTTTATCTAGAAGCAGTGGTTTTTTGTTCAGTTCTTTTCATGCAATTCGATAAAATATGCAAATTCTCTTAATTTATTTCACCAGTGTACTAAGTCGCTACAACTAAATATATATTTATTCCTAACTCTAGAGATAGTAATAGGTTAATTTCTTGATAACTAATACACAACCTCAGAAAACACCAGAGAAAAAATATCCATATATATCAGTCAATCAGTTCTCTTCGATAATGATTCAGTACAGTCAATTATAGTTTTAACTATTTTATTGATACCTCTTAATAATAAAAAATTTCTCATTCAGCGATTCTGGATCACAGGCTTTGTATTGTATTAAAGAAAAGCATAGATAGAATTTATATGTATTAGAAGTGTCTGATGATGCAGAAACTTCACGCATGAACTTTACATGTGCCAGTTTTTCTTAAGTACAGATATGTTATATTAACTTACATATATTTCTATTCATGTATTTTGTTCCTTTATAGATATTGACGTTGAAGAGCAGAATAATCAGAAGACCTCACCCGCTTTAAATCAAGATGATGATAATGTTGGATATCATGAAAATGAAATTATGAGGTAATTCCCACAGTTAACTTTTTTAATAAAAAATACTTGAATTCCCATCACTTTTTGTTAATAAGGAATAATTGTACATGAGTATAAATTATATTTACCTCCGTTTTTTTATTTAGAAATGGATCTGTGTATGCTTCTGATAATGTCACTAAGTTTACAACTCAGCAACCACCCAGAGAAAATGCTCCAAGTCCTCAGCCAGAATTAGAGGTGGAATCTGCCAAATCAGATTGGGAAGATGACGAAGAGGAGGAGGAGGAAGAAGAAGAACTTGAAGAGGAAGAAGTTGTAACAGAGAGAGTATCTGAAGATATATTAGCCCCTGAAGCAGAAAGTCCTCCAGCAGTTTCCCAGGGTTAGTATAATATAATTTCCCAACATATAAAATTATTCTTATGTTTGTAAACATAAATCTTTTTCAAGCCTGGAAACCAAAATATTAATGTTTTATTAACTATTGTTAATATATAAAATTAAAGATTACAAAACTTACCAAGTAAAATTTTCTAAATATTCTCTAATTAAAGCGACCTTATTCAGACCCCTCTAGAACCTGTTCTACTTATCGAATTTTGTTGAAATTTGATATATATGTTATATGGATCATGGGGAAATGATTTCTACAATAAAAATAGTTCAAATTTTGACCACCAGAGGGAATTGTGGCACCTAAAGGAGGGGGGAAAATCTGTCATAATCATTAAAATTTATTCAATTACAGAATGTGCTCCATTGACATCAATTACATGTTGAAAAAGCACATTATAGTGTGTTCAGTAGTTGTGCGAAATAACTTTCGCGGGATTTCAGTAAGATGGCATGTAATGCTGGCTTTCAACTCAAGTAAAGTCCTAATTCCTCCTCCATAAACACTGTCTTTTAGGAATCCCCACAGTGATAAAGCACAGGGATCAGGTGAACAAAGAGGCCAGCCATCCGGAAAAGCGCTGTATATTACACGATTCTCGCCAAAGTCATCACGAAGCAGTTCTTTGATTTGGCGCCCGCTGTGGGGAGTTTCTCTATCTTTCGTTACCGTTCTTCTAAAGAATGTATGACTTGCTGTCGAAGGAGTTCATTGTACCGTGCACTCATGACAGCTCCATCTAAAGATTAGTGTGCCTCGTTTGACCATAGAATTTTCCAAGGCAATGTCCATCATGAAAATTCATTCTCACCAAAAATCGATAAGCAAATTCAAAGTTTGTTTCCTGGTCTTGAGGTTGCAGCATTTGCACCAAGTGGATCTTGTACGGATACCATTTTAAAATAAATCACAGAACTTTTTAACGATAAAGCTCGGTCGATTTCTGTAAGGGCATGATTAACGATGACAAAGGCATACAGAATGATTTTCTGTCTCTGACTACAATTTTGTGTATAGATTCGACTATTTTGTGTAAGGAATTTTTGAAAATTGCCATCTGATGTTAAAAATTTGAACTTTAAACAAAACTTCCAGTTAGGATGAGTCTCAATAGATCGCAGTATGGTGGCTGCTCTACTACTATTACTGATACTTATCTGGTCAAGATGCAGATATTAAAAGTAATGAAAATTAATATGAATAATTTTGTTAAGTTCAGGGAGACAGTAGCCTTACAGGAAAAAACTTAGGCCATGACAGTAGGCTGCAATGCTCCTTTCCACAGCTGCTGTTAACAAAAGGGGTGGGGAAAGGAGGCAAGTTTAAATTTTTTGAAACCCACTCAGGACAGGCTTCTTTCCTGTTACCTTTAAGCCACTACAGAT
Organism: Stegodyphus mimosarum; assembly: GCA_000611955.2. Classification (NCBI taxonomy): domain Eukaryota; kingdom Metazoa; phylum Arthropoda; class Arachnida; order Araneae; family Eresidae; genus Stegodyphus; species Stegodyphus mimosarum. The sequence continues at coordinate 535,896 of KK119094.1, read as the reverse complement.
AATGTCACAAACATTAATTGAGTGAATTCCAATTCTGTTTATGCTTTTTTAACATTGTTTACTGTTGTTACAAATGCAACAAGAACATTCATAATGTTTCCCAAAAATGTTATGCCATTATTATAAGCTTTCTTTACTTAATTCATGATGTTTGTTGCCACGGTTAAAAATTTCTCTTTGACTTTTAAATTGGGAATGAGAGTACAGTGTGCTGTCATTTTAATTTAATGAAATAACTTTTCTCAAATTCTATTGTTTAGAGCACTGAATAGAGCAGGGAAGGGATCTTTGAAATGAAAATTTTACCATAATTTTATTTTGGAGAGAATTTTGAAAATAGCTCCAATTTTTAGCCCTTTTGACACATGGTAATTTTAATCCTAATATGATATATTGTAATTTTTAATATCATCCTAATATATAATTCACATCTAAAAATGTATTGGCTGCAAAGTTTTGCAATTTTTAGGCTATAAACCAAACTCTTCAGGGTCTTCTAAAAAATTATAAAGACATTAATTGTGGGATTTGTACATTTTTAAGAAATGTGTTGTGAAACTGAATGGGAGGGGAAAATTAGTTTTAAAGGTATCTCACTACATCACACTATTTTTCTTGCTTCCAAATAGATTTCTCTAAATCTACCTTTCCATTTGTTAAACATGTATCCATTTTTCTCAGCATTTCATTTTAATTTACCTAATTTTACTGCAGTATGTAAAATTTTATTCTTTTTTAGACTTAGATTGTAAAATTCTGACATAATATATCATTTTTGATTTTTCGCATGTATCTTCATTTAAGGAACAAATAGTCTCTGAATTTTGCCATTTGCATTACTGTATAGAACAAAAAAAGATTCTTCTAAATAAAATTTTATTTTAAGCATTTTTAAAAAAATTACTGGAATTTTTTTCAAGCTTTTGGCATAACAGAATTGTTGGAGGAAAAAGAATAAATATTAATTAAGATATGATTTTTGAATTAAGTAATTTGATTGACAGCATGCCATTGAGGATAAAAAGGTAAATGTAATAAAAGCAGAGTAAAGTTTTTAATTAAAATCCTAAAAAAAATCGTAATGTAATAATACGGAAAAAAGAGATTAAATAATTCTCTTCACAAAATTCATGTGTAATTTTATATCACAAATAATGAAAGCAAGCATGCCTAAATAATGAAATCTAATAATCGAATTATCAAAAGTGTAAGTTAAATCTTTATAAATTTATCAAGAGAAGCCTACATTTTTTATTTTGGCGATATAAAATTGTAAATGTATTTAATATCTTGTTCCCATTAAACTATATACCAAATTATTTTATGAACTTTCAATAAAAGCTTATTTAACAAAACTTATAATTAATTTTTGCCCCCCCCCTGTTATTATTTTTACATCTACAATTTAGCATGCTCTGCTTAGAGGAAAGATTGCTTCTTCATCAGAGATGGTGGGTTTGCTGAAAGAAATTTGTTTATAAATGCAACAATATCACTGAAATTGGTGCTAGAGCTTTTTACCTCCTATTCATTAAGCAGTTATTGCTTGTTTGCTGTGAAGAGAACATTGGAAAGACCAGTTTTCACCACCGATCAAATCTGCGCATGTGAGCGAGGCTACTGTGAGAACATCAGGAAGCATATATCTATAATCTTCCAAGTATGGAGCAACATTTCAGGATAGTAAATCTTCCCTCCCCCCTCCCCGATCGAGGAATTTTGAAGAAATATGGCCATAATCAGTTTATCTTTTTGCGTAATTCAAGATTAATTGTGTATTGGCAGCTATGCAGTAATTGGAATTTATCCCCCTTTTCTTTCAGAAAGGAACATTGTAAAATTTTAATTAGTATTCTTCCAAATACGAAACAATTAACTATTTTGGTATTTTACATAAAATGTTTAAAGCTTCTGTTTTCATTGTATTCTTTTATTCAGGATAAAGTAAAATCTTTTGTAATAAATTAGTGTTTTTTTATTTTTTTTATATATACTTTCTTGTTATTTTCAGAACCGAAAACTTATGCAAACATGGTTAGTAAAAATGCTAGTACAGTTGCTGCACCCAGTGTCCCTGCTGCTTCTAATACAACATCTCCAGTTTCGAGCCTTCCTCCTGCTCATAAAAATGATCAGTCATCAGCTTTTAAAGCAGAAGGAACATCAACACCATCTGGGCAGTTGAGCAGAGATAAAAGTGAGCCGGTATGGATTTTTCTGTGACCAATTCCAGCAGGAGACAGCACTTGACCAATATATTATTTTTTAATCTTATAATTAAATTTTCTATTTCCAGGTAAACTGTGTGTTTTAGTAGGAGAGAGTTGCATGTGTGCTATTTTGGGGAATTAGACTATTCTAGGTCATAAAGCTGTTCTTGAGCAGGTACATGATTAACAGGAAATAAAGACACAAAGCATTTTGAGTACGAATTTTGTATTCAGAATTTTAATTCATTATATGCATAAATCAGAAAATTGGGTATTTTGCAATAGAAATGATTGAAAGGAATCTTAAGCTGTTGTATTACCACAGTAAGTGTAAATTAGATTAAACGCTTTTGAGAAAGTACTGAGATAAGTATTTTGTATTTGATAGTCTCTGTTTAAGTACTCAGTCTCCCAACTTTCAGCAGTGATAGTTTTATAGGAGAAAAGAGTGTGTAAAGAAGTCATTCTTGTAGAAAAGGCAGTACATTATTGCATATACACTGGTGTGTAAAAATTAAGGATGAAGTTGGAAAATTAGCTTATCAGTGGAATGAAGTGGCAGAGTAGACTGAAAGACCATTCAGGAGATTGACCTGAGTCAGGTACATTAATATATTCACATGTGTGCAGCTAGACATGATGGTGGAATGTTGGAGGGGTATAAATATTTCTGGCGGTATGAGCTCAGCGTTTTTGGGAAGCTATTGCATGTCGTCCATCAGTTTAAATGCCATTAAGTTGTTGCCTCAGATTGGAATGTTAAACAGTCAATCTGTTAGATGACATCTGGATGATTTTACCCGAGCTTGAATCATTGGAAAGCTTAAAAATGTCCGAGTGTGGCTGCATAGTTCAGGACTGCTCACAGCATCATTTCATGACTTTGGAGAGCATTTCAAACTACGAGAACAGCTGTCTGGTGGT
>KK119094.1:518199-532712 GCA_000611955.2 Stegodyphus mimosarum | reverse complement strand
GTTGTCATTCATGAGCAATCACTGCAGCGGATGGCCAGTATCTTGTCAGAAGGAATAGGCGACAAATGATGGGGAAATCTCAAGGCACATAGAATGGGTGATTGGATGACCAATGTCACATTTTACTGTGGTCGGGAGGCTGCGCAGTGGTGTTCTGTTTGCACGACGACTTGTACGATATATATCATTAATACCTGCTCATCAGAGAATGCTTTTTCTGTGGTGCAGAGAACACCAGAGTTGGACAGATAATCAGTGGGGTCAAATATTCTTTAGAGCAGGTAACCCTTCAGAGAGAGTGCAGTAGCCCTCCAACATCATCAGAAGGGACTGGTTTGGAGGCAATTATTTGAGGTTCATGGATCTCAGTGCCATTTAATATGGAGATAGGTAGGGACCGCCCTCACTAACATCAAGGAAGGAGATCGTTGGGCTAGACCTACCATTTTTGTATGGGGAAGTATTATGATGAATGGATGGAGCTCCACATTTTCTACACTTCCCAAAAGTCGTTATTTTCTCCTCCCTGCATGTGTCTGTTTTTATGGGTGGCAAAGCATCGCCATATAGAACTTGTGCTGTTGAAGAGCTGGAAAGTGAAGATGTATACAGAATTAGATTGGGCAGTATGCTGCTGTGATTTAAATCCCAATAAACATGTGCAGGATACTAGGAAGACGCTTGGCAACATGATCTTACTCCTCATTGAACACCATACAACTGAAACAGATGCTTCATGAAGAATAAAAACGCTTACCACAGGAATGTTAGATGATCTGGTGTTGAATATTGACAAATAGTGCAACTCGACCATTGCAGTTAGGGTAGAGATCATATCCCATACTAAGTCTGTTTGGTTTTTCTCCTTCTTAGCCAGACAGTTTTTCATATTCTGCCATTAAAGCCTTTTTCTGTTTGATTTTTGTTTGCCTATTCATTGTTTTGTTTCTATACTTTTCTAAGTTCTAGATTGTACCTCCGTAGTATCTGAATTTCATGTGTGGCAGTTGATTTTTTGCAATATTATGGCCAAAATCAGAAAAATTGCTTAAGTTTTTCACACTATTGTACTTTTTGGCGATGAGGAATGTGGCCTTATCAATACTTTTCTGTTATGATATGGTAATCAAAAAGTATGCAAAAATCATCATTGGTAATTGATGTAATTATTTTGGAAATTAGTATTAAAAAATTTTATGCTTCTCCTCTGTGTAATATTTCAATTTTTCCCTAAAGAAGATAATTTTTTTAATATTGTTAATAATTAATATAGGTAACATTTGGACAGCAAGCCAATCGCATGTCACGTCCTAGACTGAATTCTGGAAGAAGTGGTGTTCCTCGTTTCGAAAGTGGTCATGAACATTCTGCAAGATCTCCGGACGATCTTGATGCTGAAAAAAGGAAACCTGCCTTTATTCACTATCCGGATTCTCATCAGCTTTTTGTTGGCAATTTAACACATTCTATCACAGAAGAGGACCTTAAAGTGCATTTTACACAATTTGGTAAAGTTCTGGATATGAGGATCAACACAAAACAGACACAAAAACTAGGTGGAGGAAAAGTACCTGTAAGTATGACCAGTGATATAACATTTATATTCAATTTAGTGTATAATCTGATTCATTAAATATGGAACTAAGAGCACCAATATTTAGTGCAGTTCCATAAAACATGTTTTCAACCCCCCTCCTGCCTCCCTTCAATTTCTAGCTTGCTACTTTCTATAGAAACCTTATAGCAAAAATAGTAGATTAATATATATTGTATGTACTTTATACTACATTTTTAATGCAATAAAATAAGCTAGAGCGAAATCTTCTGAGATAGTCATAAAAACTAACAAATGTATAGTAGTGTAATATATTAATCTATAAAAATCTCTTTATCAGATAAATTGTGTTTAGCATATGCATTAATATTACTCCAGAGATAGCATAATGCTAAATCTAATGCTAACACTACATATTTTTAAAAAAATGAAAGGTTTCATGATAGTTGAAACTAAGTAACAAGTTAGAAATAAAAAGAAAAAATGTAATTGAAGAATCCATAAAGTGAAGCATGATATTCAACTTTCTTTTCAAATTATATTTCTTTTTTGTAGTTGTTCCATTGTTTAAATTATTCTCTTGGTTAAATTTTGCTGTATTACTTAGTTTGCAACAGTATTAAACATGATAAAAACAAACCAAGAAATGTGGACATAACAAGTATATGACATGGTATGCTTTAAGCAGATACTTATCACTTGAGCTCACCTCCAATGTTTGCCGTGGAAAAATGGCTGTGGTAATATTTCTCCCCCCCCCCTTTTTTTTCCTTTCTTTTTTTTTTTTATTTACCTACATTTACTATAGTCTCTCGCATGTTTTTATCATTTTGTGCTAATTTTATCGTCTAAAAACTGAGAGGGAATTATGCGAATAGTATTCAAAGGACAAGATTATGGGAAGAGCACAACAAATGAAAAATAGTCATGGATAAACTGCAAAGTAAATATCACTATTACTTTTAAAAAAAGCTACATTCCTATAAGAAACATAACAATATTAATGTAATATCTATTAAAATATTTTTTTTTCTACTCCCTTGTATCTTAAAATCTTGCCCTTGTCTGTTGCCTCGTAGGTCTCAATTCATACATCAATTGTTAGAGAAGGTGAGTGTGCAGCTGACTTTGAGAAAACATAAGCTAACTGTCAGTTTATATTTGCTTTGCTGTGGTTGGTTGCTTCTTGTACTAGGCTGTCATAAAGTTCAGTTAGAAGGGAATGGTTTAGCGTGACCTTAACAGAGTTTATCTTTGTTAGGAAAATAAAAAAAGTAACCATGTGGATGAATCCATTTAAAATTTAGGGGAGCTTGTTCTCTGAATGCATTAAAAAAGGGGGAAATACGTAAAGGAATACAGTATTTATGCACCACTGGTGATACTATGCGAGGTCAGCAAGTGTTTGTGCTCAAATATATTGGGGAATTTCATGTTTGTTTTTATTCAATAGTAATGAATGGTTAATAATAGATTAGTTAACTGTAAACATTTTGTAAATTTATGAAGCATAAAATCCTTCCCCCCCCCCAAGACTAAATCATTTGTCTGCTAATGTTTTCAAATAGCCCTAAAAAAATTCAGATATATGTATAGAAAAATGTCTATTATTGAGCAAAATCACAAAATTCAAATTCGCTTAAAGTAACAATCTTGTTAGGGGAGCTTGTTTATTGTTGTTACCATGCTAATTGAAAACATGTTTTAATGTTGCTTTCATTATGTTTTGTAGAATTTTGGTTTCATTGTATTTGATGATGCTGAATCTGTGCAAAAGGTTTTACAAGCCAGGGTAAGTTTTTTCACAGTTTATTTTCCTTATTAGCAAATAAGTAGTATCCCTGTATTTGTTGATAATATATTCTAGTGTATGTGTGGTATTATAGTGTTGTAATGTTTAATCAGTTAATACACAACTGTTAAACATGATTGACATTATCAATTTTGCTATGAACAGTGTTGTAGACATATAGTAATAGTATATTTTCTGAAATAATGGGCATAGCAGATATTCTTTAAAATAATGCTGTTTTTTAAAAGTACTACAATTTCAAAACATGAGAGAATAAAAATTAAACATCTTTCCAAACTGCATGTGCATTTGTCATGATGCATTTGTCATGCACCTTGATGCGATCACATTTGTCCAAAGCTGTTTTGATAACATCAGAGTCACCAGCTCTCCCAGTTTTCGACCATACTCCTGCCAACACAGCTTACAGCATATTTCTCCCAATTTTCTCTTGTTCTTAAAATTCTCTTGATTTTATGTAGCTTGTTTTAATACTTCATTGTTTATGCAAAAAAGTGATTTTTTATATCTGAAAGTGTTCAATTTTTCTCCAGATTACATATAAAAGAAAACTAAAGTCGTATTATCAGTGAGACATTATTGCACACTGCTGCAGGTCATCTGGCATGCATTATGTACTAAGCAGAAAGCAAGATTAAGGTTTTTATTTCTTTAGTCTCACCGCTGAATATTGAAGGTTTCGTGTGCTTTCGGGAAACAGTATAAGAAATTGCATTCATTTGTCTTAGTTTAGTGTGCGAAAAGGGTAAAATACTCAAGTACTTTTGAAAAATCATACATACTTTCTTTTTATTATTTCGTCAAGGAAATGTAATATATTTTCAAATGTGTACCATTTGTCATTGCGGTTTTTTTTATTTTTGACGATGGAAAAGTCTAGTGTTCTTAAATATGTTCGTAAACAAAAACACAATGGCAAAGTGAGTTGTATTGGGGGATGAAAAATTTAATTTTTCTGTGAGAAAAAGGACCACAAAGTAATTAATGCAGATTTTGTTTTTTCCTGGAGCACAACCTGCTAATGAATGCATCAGATCATGCTGCATTTCGTTTAGACAAACGTTTCCCAATACTGAAATCGCTGAGAAATGCTCTAGCGCAAGGATAAGGTGGCTGCAATTGTTAAAGAATATAATTAATAGAAATATTTTTGCTGCTGAAGATGAAGCTGTTTTATCACCTCAAGTTGGTCAGATTTACTTCAAATTAAGGTTACTTTTTTGCCTGATTTTAAATGGTTCAAAATGAAGCTGTTTGGCAATTTAATACTTACCTGATGACATTTCTTTATCACTAAGCAATTTTTATAATCTATTTTGATTTTACTTGACAACTTAAGTGTAAAAATTTTATTCTGCAGTATTTTGATCGTATTACCTGATTTGTTGATCACAATAAGCAATGAATTTACTATGTTTTCATATACAAACAAACGGGACTTTGAGTATTCAGTATTACTATCTTAAATCTTTTGACTATCTTACATATGGTCAGGTTATTTGGAGAATTAATGAAGATTTAAGTATTAAACAAATATGCAATCAAAAACTTAAGGATGAGTCATTTTTGTTCATGTAAAGAAATTACACACGAATGAAGACAAAATATAGCAAACTATGTTTTGAACGTTGTTATGTGTGATGAACAATGTATGGGAAATAAAAAGATATTTTCCAGGAATGTTACATTGCAATTTTATGGGAATTTCCTCCATTACTATCATGTTGCAGCAAAAAATTGCTTTTGAATTCATGTTGCTATTAAAGGCATTATTATTATCTTTTTCTTGTTGTCCCTAATCTCAGCTATCTCATTTTGAAATCTAAAAAACTATCAATAAAATGGACTTCCAGATTCTTATTCATTGAATACCCGTAAAATTCCTTGAAAATGGGAATATTGCATATATGCAACATAAGTAAATATAATTTTAAATTCAAGGTAAATAAATATGCTTAATATTTAAAAACTGAAAAGGTACACCGTAGAATTGTGTTATTGCTCGAGTTAGTTCTCCCTTTACTATGGATTCATTTAGAGCGATCAAAACTTTTCCGTCATATATGAATCCCATAGCTTTTACTTTATCCCTGTCTAAACGTTCAAGAAACATGTTCCAAGCATTACCACTGTTTTGTTGTTTAGCTAACATCTACATGTAGCACCATTTTAATTTCTACGGTAAATGTTAACAATAGCAACAATGATAGATTTAAGGCTGAATTCAGACAAAGCTGCAGTTATGTCTTAATTCAGCCCTAATTTATTACAAAATTATGTTGAATATCTTTTATTTTATCCAATGAATTATTATTTTGAAAACATTTTAAAAATAGTGTTTCCATTTTTCTCTTTCTCTTATTATGTGTTATGAATAGCTTGCTTTTGAAGGGCTATTAAATATTTTATATTACTATTGGGAAGGTCTAACGTTTTTATAAATCTTATTTAAAATGAAGTCGATTGTTTTACTGTTGCAAAAATTTGTTATGTCATGCATTTATTTTTATTCTGAAATGCTCATGTTTGTTCTGTTTGTTTTCTAGCCTATATATTTCAATGAACATCGTTTGAATGTGGAAGAAAAGAAACGACCAAAGGATAATCGCATTAATTCCAATGATAACAGGGTTGGTCTTCCACGTGGTGGACCATCACCACGGGTTGGTGTTGGAGGACGTGGCCCACGTGGTGGTATGATGCCTCAAGGAACTGGTAGAGGTGACAACAGGGGAGGCATGAGAGGAAGTTACGCTCCTCGACGTTAATTTTATAAATTAACCGTATTTTTCCGGTCAACGTTTAGTTTTCACAATGTATGGTCCTTACTGATTACATGTCGGACATCTGGTGCCTGGATAGGACACATTCACCAGTCACCTTGTGTTTATTTTTTATTATGTCAAGCTTTCAGGTTTCATTTACTGGACTTCATTACTCAAGTAACAGTGAAGGAGAAAAAAAAATGTAAATAGAAAAGTGCTTTAACCATGTTCTGTTTTGCTTACAAGTGTGACTTCATAAATCTTTTGATTTCTGCTTCATGAAAATCCAGCCTCCACAAGTTGCCAAACTAATGTTCATGTGCATCTTGACACTAACTTGTAAATTAGGTACCAATAAATCCAAAATGGTATGTTAATATGCGTGAAGCATGTTTCTCTTAGAGCTTTGTGGGTGCCACGAGGGGATGTAGCCGGCATCATTAACTTTCTTTCACTAGTTCGTCTTTTTGTAATAAAATCACAGAACCATTTGTGATAGTTTTTTCAAGAAATTGTCCATCAGTACAATTGTGATTCAACGGACATTTAAAACTGGTGCTCAGTGATCTCATCTTTGTAAGATATTCATATTGTGTATTACCATTGAAGCTGCTACTTAAAAAGAATTGCTTGCCTTTGGCTATATCTAAAATAAAATATTTTTTAATTTATAAATCAAATTCTGGAAATAATTACATCAAATTATACTACCTCATTAAGCTTTGAGACACAAAAAAATTTTCTGCGAAAATTATAATGAAATCATATGCATATTAATTCATATTTGCTTTTCACCCCCTCCCCATAAAGTGTACTGATTCTGATTGGCTTTCAAAAAAAATTTTGACTTTTCTCTGTAAATTTTTTCCAAGTTTTATTTTTTTTTTTTAAGAAATTTGTTAGCTCTGAATACTATACAGTAGGAATTTTGAAATTCTGATTATTGAGCTTGTTTGTTGTTAAAAAATATATTTATTATTAAAGTCCTTTTAATGTTATGAAGTTAGACTTTACATTGAAAGAAGCGATTTCAAGTGTAAAAGTTTATGAACACAAACTTTTTGTTAAATATTCTATGTAGCTTGAGTTGCTTGTTTCATTGTTGAAATTTTATGTGAGATTTTAATTTCTTTTCTGAGTGTTCTGTCATACTTATAGCAACATCTTAATAACTGCAATTATTGTAAAACCATTTAAATAAGCATACAGTTTGTGTTGTGATCCTCTATATTATATTGTTGGGATCAAGTGAGAAAGTAGGGCTTTGTTAGAGCAAAGTGTACTTAATGGATGAATATATCCCATTGTGAAAAAATTTGGTTTGCTTTTTCATGTAAATTGTGGCTTTTTCTCCTACTGTGCCATTTGCATATTTCCTCAAATATGTAACCCAAAAAAAGTCTGAGATTGTTATTCCCCCATTCAATTAAATAGCATAAAGTAGATTTAGTTTATTTAATGCTATTTGATTCAGCTTTCTATCACATTTCTGATTTTTCTTTTCTCCTTTTGTGTAAAATGTATCCTTTCCCCATGAATGCCTACTAATTTTAATTTAAATGCTTTCTTTCCCATCATCATAGACTATTTTAGACCTAAGTTTTTTGTATTTAACATCTTCAATTTGCAAGATTGCTTGTAGATATGCTTAATTTGGTTTAATCCTCGCATTTTTGTGTGTTTCAGTATATGGATTGAAGTAGCTCTAAATGTGGCTTTTATTGACATTTTGTTTTTCTTTTTCATGTTTAAATGTCTAGATTGGCTATCATTTTTTACATTTGTTAAATGTTTTTTGTATTGTAATATGATAGGTTGTATGGCCTGCATGCTCTAGGTATAAATTTCTAGAAATGTTCTAGTCCTAGTCTATTTATTTAAGTAACTAACTTTATTTCCGCCCAGTATAGTTTATTTCATGGTTAAATGAATAAATAGAAAGTGCTAATTATTGAGTTATTACATTTTAATTAATAATTCAGTGTTAAATTTTATCTATAATAGTAAGAAAAAAACTAATGGAAATTCTAATATTAAGGGTATAGCAGTTTTAGTCTATTTTTTGCTCATTTACAGATATTAGAGCACCATTTTATTTTTGTGGTGTTTTATCAGTTTTTAAAGATTGGAGTGGCACAAATGCTGTTCATCAAATTAAAAAATTTTCATTAGGATTTTTGAATTTGTACACCAAGAGTGCCATTTATAGTGTAAGCGAATATTTTGGATGTTAAATGTTACTGTTGATTCTGCCAGTAAATTTAGAAGGTAACTGATACCGTGAATAAAAAAATTTTAATATTTTGTGTGGAATGGAAAGTTTGTAAGCGTCGTGGTAATACATGTAATTAACTTTATAAATGCTGAATCAGACGCGTTAAATAACCATGTTTCCAATTTTTTTAAGTGTAGTATCAAATCTAAAAGCAGTGTATGAAGCATTGCTAATTACATATATGTAAAAATGTATATAGTGGTTTGTGAAACTAATCTGATTTAACTTTTAACGTATGGGTGTTACGTGTGATATAAGTTTTGTAGCATAAAATTTAGAATTGTAAATTGGAAACTTATTATTTTCTCCTTTTGAGAAACTTTTAAAAAGCTATTCCATAGATTTTTCTCTGTTCTGTGTTGTATTGGGTTTAACCTGGCACTAGAATATTTAATATTTTGTTTTCTTTCTGTTTTAGTGTCCAGGAATTTTATTTATTTTCATTTTTTACGAAATTTATATTTATGTGCTCTCGGCATCAATTTCTGTATAGAATGAAGTGCTGATTATTCACATTAATTGGAGAGATTAATTTTTTTAAAGTTAATAGATTGAAATTCTTATACTCCTTATCTATATCAATGTATTAATGTGTACATTATTGTTTCATAGTGACTTATTTTGATCAAAAGTAAAAAAAAATAAAAATTATTGATCTTTAAAATTTTTCTTTTCCAGCATCAACTTCATTTCAATAAAATTATAATGTTTTCTTTTATGTTTCATGTGTCCTCAATTATAAAAAAAAAAGTAGTATATTGCAGTTAACAGACAAAATAGTAAATCTAATAACTCATAAAAATCAAAACTGTTGAGGGAACTGTTCAGTGCATTTTTTTATTATATTTAACAACTAGACTAGGCAAGTGAAGGTTTTTGATGAATTAAATTTTGGTCCACTAATGATTAAGTAGATAAGACTACACTGGAAACTCAATCTAGATTCGTATCATGAACAGGCTGGCTGAATGGATATTTTTGTGTTTTCCTATGTAATGTGAATACAAAATTTCTCATAAGAAAACCAGATATGTTAAGAGTCTTGATTTTTGATTAACTTCTGTCTATCTGATTAAAAACAAATTTCTTATAATTTTTATTAGTTCAGCTTAATATTTCATCACTTTCAACAAAGAACATGTTATCTGAACCAATTTGCTTTGTCTTTTCAGTTCAGTAAGTGTCTAAAGTTCCATCAACCACTACCGTTATGCATGTAGGATCAAATGTGTCTGAAAAAAGTCAGTTCTTCAGCGAGTTTCGGTTGCATCTGCACGTTATCTGGCACAAATTTGTAGCCTGCATTTCTGTCTTTGCTAAGCATTTCCGTTCAACATGTTTAATAAGGTTCTTCAAAGATTTGTAATCTGTTGTATTAATTACATCTGCAAGGAAAAAATTAAATACTCGCATGCTCTTAAAAGAAACATTTACAGAAATGTATGTTTATGTACATAGACAGTGGCAGTATTTCTTTACCTAAATGTCTTGAAATTTGTCTTCATAAAATATTGCAAGTGCTGTGATTTTGCATGTTTTTATGCTTTTTAAGGTCCAAAGCACAGCAGATGCCTTGTATTCTGTGGTTGAATTATTTTTGGCAATAGTCAGAAGTTTATTATATTTACATGAGCAGCATCCTTTCATTAAGGAACACGTGAATATCTGTTAAACATCGTTAAGAACTTTTAAGTATTTACTTATTTATTCCAGTTTTAGCCACTTCTTTTTTGTGTTGATGCTTAAATGTTACCACTTTTGAGAAGTTGGGGATAACTGAAGAAATCTGTGGAAGAAAGAATTTCTTGGATTTTAACAGTCATTTCATGATTAGTTTTTAGTAATTCCTTGCAACCCTGATAGGCAAGGAATAATGGAAGAACTTTGATAGATTAAAAAAGCTCTCTTATTTTTCACCCTTGCTACATATGTTTTGGAATGGTGAAAGTAAAATTTATCATTAATGTAGGAAATTAAAATCTTAAAAATTTTTGTTTCTGATGAAGGCCTAAAACAGTCGGGAGACGAAAGGTGCAATATCTTAATATGAACACATCAGTACATAATCCTACAGTGCTGCTGTTTGTGTCTGTTATTTCGAGATTCATTATCCTCCTAATTCCTGAAGGTTGTTTGACATATGCAATTTGAATTGACAGAGCAGCTGAGTAATATATATATAATGTGTTTTGTAAGTGTCTGACGAAAAGAAACTTCACATTCAGTTTTGAGATTGTGCATGCAAATTTTTCTAGGGGTAGGTATACATATATAAAAAGTGCTGGATATTTGATAAGTTGAATTTATCCAGAGATTCCTGCCTTGACATGTCATTGCAGTTATAAGTTCTTCCGATTTTCAATCAAATGCTTAGTAATCTGATTTACAGTATATTTCATTTGATTTTGTCTTCTTCCTGAAATTTCGCTCTATTTTTCTTATTAACATATAATATTCATCCAGATGCAATTTCCAGCATATGAAGTTTTTGTTATTATATTCACCTATTTTTTTAGAAGTTTTAGACACTGCTATGTCTGTGGAAGTAGGTGTGTTCATCATGATCCAATTTTCCAGTGCACATCAAGTCTTGTTGCTGGCCATCAGCTAAGCACGGAACAGATTGAATAATCCTGCATTTTCGGAGTTCTGGGCAGTGCGAGTTTTCACGGCTTTTAATTGCTTCTTGGTGTGGTTTAAGGATTTATGATGTGTTTTCTTAGTTATATCTCTGGGACAAATAAAATTTTCCATCTATTGTACAATTTTTCATTCAATATGTTTGTCACAGTGAGTTTTATTTTATGATAGAAATGCTGATGTACTAAAACGTGCATGCATATTATTTACGGCTTTAATTGTACCGGAAATAAATTATTCTCTGGTTATTAATGCAGAGGGCTTATTTTCTGCATTTTTAGTTCTGTTACTCTGTGCCGCTGAATGTCTCCAATAATGTTGCAGCGATGTTAAAATTGCTGAAAAATATTTGGGTACAAGAGAATACTACTTCTATTGTTGTGAAAAATGGTGTTTCAGGCATCTTGAAACATGAAAACAGATTTGCAAATTATGCCGTTTACCTGCCACCTTTAAAATTATTATCTGAGAAAAGTGAAGCTTCTTTGCCAATAATTATATCTGAAATCATCATTGATGCTTATTACTGTCTTGAAAGAGTTCTAAAGGAGGGGGAAGGAAATGTTGCAGTTCTAACAGCTGTGTAACACTGAAATAAGAAAAATGTGTGTGTGTTTTTCTTAAATGCATCATAGTCCTTAGTATGAAATTTCAAGGCTGTCTTATTTTGATGGCATAACGACCTTTCGCAAGTAGTTGAATTCTTGAGCAAGAGCTGATTTGGAATGATTGAAAATGAAAGAAAGAAATGGAGCCAACTTTTGTTTAGTCGACTAACGGGTAGATGTTCAACCGCTGTTGTGGCTTAAGCACATGGCTTCTCCTTCGTAACTTCCACACTTGCAGCTGAAGAGAAAGACTGTATTTAAACTTCGGAAACAAGTACTGCGAATTTGTAGCACCTTCTTTTGATTCTTTTTGGTTTAGCGACATTTTGTTATTAATATTTAATGATATCTTTGGAAAACAATTTTAATGGTTTCCTCGAAGGAAAATATTCAGTTTTTACGCTTTCTAATGCTGAAAGCAGGAATCAAGTAGCTGACTACAGCTCTCTGGTCAGTGCCAGATTTATGTATAAGCATTCTTGAGGGCCAACCAGAAAATTATTCCATATAGAGTGCCCTGTATCTCAAATAAACGCTGTCGTCAAGTCTAACATCAGAGTTGCCAACGCTCCCGATTTTTTACCATACTTCTATTAGTCCGACCTTTTAATATATTTCTCCCGACTTTCTTATATTTTTAAAATTTCTGACGCTTTTCACGTACATTGGCATAATGCTTCGTTATTTGCCCCCAAAAATAGTATCTGAAAGTCGCTTGTTTTTCTTATTCGTCGTTGGAATATGATGAGTTTGGATTTGTGTATGAGAATTCGAAACATGTGCCCACAAAATATAAACTTAAAAACAAACAAAAAAACTTTGACAAAGGACACATTTTCCGATTATTGCAAGTTTATCTTATGAAGAAAGAATATCTATGTTTTTGTCTTCGGTTCTTGACAAAGCTTTTTGGTTTTTGCTCATTTCATTTTGCCATCATACGATTCCACGCTGCAGAATAACATTAATTCATGTCTTACAACCGATGCTTGGTGATCTGGTTAATGATCAAAGAAACTTATTCAAGAGTATTTTTTTTTATTTGCATTTAAGAAACAATAATTGAACTTTCAGATATAAGTTTAATTCATAATGAAAAATATATTTTCTTCAAACATATTTTTATTATTTCAAAAATCTTTTTGTTGAGAAAATTCTGATTTTTGAGTGTCGTAGGTTGCCAAGTATGCTAAATCCAGGCATGTTTCTTCCTAAAGAGAGAAGGGTGTCCATAAGAAATCCAAATTATCTACTAAATTGTCGCATTGTTAATGCCGTAGGGTAATGGTTCTAAATCTGAGGTGCGAACAGCCCTGAAGCTGGGGGAAAAGGTTTCCATATCTGCAAGAGGATTTTACATTTTCGATGGAAAAAAGTGAATATTACTTTTGCATTTGGAATATAGAGTTAGGCTACAAAAAAGTTTCCTTGAGTGTTCCCCAGATCATACCCTTCAAAATAAGGTTAAGAAGAAACATAGATTTTGAAAAAATATAATATTCCCCAAGTGGGAGATGCAAAGTATGTCATTCTAAATTCTGTGACAGTTACGGAAAAGGTAAATCATGTATTTTGTCTTAAAGCACAGCTTATGCTTCTTATGCACACTTTCCTCTTGCCCCTCTTACTGCCATATATTATCACGTAACTTTTTAATACTTACAACGCAATTATTTTCAACTAGCACATACCCTATGTACTTAACATTGTTTTTAATTAGCACCAAATTTAATTGGATATGGGAGGTTTTAATTCTCTGGAATGACTGTAGCCTCTTTTATTGCAGCCTTAAGAAAAGATTTCTTATTTCTCTCATTTTATTCTTCACAGATTTATTTTTCCAATCTCCATTAGTGGACGAAAAAGTGTGGCGACTTTGGAACCATCAACGCTTGGGCTTCCTTCTTCTATATGTTCTGCGAAAATGGTCAATGATTAATATAATTTTTACATATTTACAAAGTATACTTACAATTAATTTAATGAGTTTAAAATATTTAGGCATGTATCGCGAGAGCTAATTCAAATGTTTGTTCTAGCATATCCGGGGTTCTTAAGTCAAAAAAAAAATCTGTATTTGAGGCAATATTATTTGTTTAAATTCTATGTCAGATTTTTTTCCCACATACAATAAATTTATCATCTTAGGCCTTTCTGAAATGAAATCTGTCAAATCATCCGCCTTAGTTCGATATTTGCCAAAAAGTTCCGCTTGTAATTTCGCCCTATCTCCCCAGGCGTAATACTTTCAGTTTTAAACGGTTTGAACTTAAAAGACTCGCTGCCTTTTTCACCTAAAATTTTTGTCTAATGCCTATACATCAGATCTTTAAAGAGCAGCGTCTGTTCTATAATTCTGCAACAGGTAATGATACAAAACGTATTTCTAATTGTTTCGTGAAGGTCATTACCAGACTTCTATCATCAAATATGGTGCAATCTTGGGGGGAAGGGGCGCAGGCTTGAGTGCTACGTTGTCCTACGATGTGGTTGGTATTTATTCGGATATGCTTGTGGTTGTATACTCGAACTTTAGTCTTAGAACCTTACTAGACAGGTTACGATTTATTGTAAAGTCGTAAATAGTATGACAAAGACTTGTAAACTACCGTTTTATTAAACTGAACCACTGATATAAAAAATCACACTCATGCTGCAGACAAACCAGTACTTGTGGTAATATAAATTAAAAAAAATTAGATTTTTAAATTTAAATGTTGATAAAGTAGTCAGTCTACAGTGTCAAATAGTAAGTTAAAAGTTGGCTCAAATAATTTACCAGCCCGTAAGTTTGGAGCATCGGCTACGAGGTAATGCAAATGCCGAGACAATTACATTTGGATAGAACTGATAGAAA
>KK119094.1:478585-518186 GCA_000611955.2 Stegodyphus mimosarum | reverse complement strand
TAAAATCTAAAAAAAAATCATCTTAAATACGCTGAAAACTAATTTCCATTTTATGGAGTACGAAAAGAAGAATTAAAGATTAAAATCATAATAATTGGTTAGTTAACATAAGAACCTTACGTATGAATAGCTAAAGTAAGTTACTAAATGTTGCCATTTATAAATATATATAATAATACATAATATATATAATAATATAAGTTAATAAAAACTAAATGTTACACTTGTGATTGTAATTTGGTACGCTAGTATATTTTTTATTTTCTGCATATTGTCTTGATACCTAATTTTCAAGTCAGCAGTTTAAAAACGCTTTCATGCAGAAGATTATAAATTCAGTCAATTGAAAAATAGGTGAGATATTATTGTTAGTTTTAAGGGTCATATTGTGTTTTTTTTTGTTAAATTTATGCTAGTTTGAAAAATGATATGCACCGTGGCCATAAAAGTCCTTACCTGCCCATTCTTTTTGCAACCATTGGTTATGAACATTTAAGAATTTCCAGTTAAAGAAAAGGTTTTATATGACACAAAGATTCATGTTTGGTCATTTAAAACTTAGCGGTATAAGTTTTGTAATTATTATGAAATCTAGCTTTATGTTCTTTCTTCCGTGGTCGCTATATTCATATTTATAAAACGTGTGTACTTGTTATATAAAAAAACCGAAAGTGCTGCAAAAATGGACCAAGATAATTATTTCCAAATCATAGATGTCTGACGTGAGATTCAATTTTCATTTAGCGGTGGGTTAGTAATGTAATGTTTTGTATTTGATTTTTTCCGTTCTTAAATGCCATTCGACCGTGTTTTACCGTGGCATTTTTTTAATTTATAAATTTATTGTATTTGGTATGCCAAAGAGTTTTTATACATATAATTTATAAGTTTTGAGTTTAAAAAGCTTTATTAACCTTTTCGTGAAGTTTTTTATTACTTGAGAATCTATTAATCTAGCGTTCGTACAAAAAATCGCTAAAGTGCACTTTTTGGCCCATCGGAGCAAAACGACTTAGCGGTTGCAAAACAGGACATCTGTCTGTCTGTAACACAGAATGTTTTCCTTCACGTTACCGAAGCATGTGTGTCATTTAGTTGCTGTTATATTTTACTAAATTATTTCAGACGCATTAAATTTTTGATATTATCATGTCGAAATCAGTAAAGCATTTGGTTGTTGATTCTGGTGCTTTCATCAAAAACGCACCTGTTCATGTAAGTGTTTTGGGTTTCATTTATAAGCATTGCTTAACAAATTTGTTACATACTGTGTGATATTTCAGTGGACAAATTTCTAGGCTCAGAAAGCTTCTACGTAATGTAAATAATTATTAATGAATGGATTATTTGTTTACGTGTTTCTTATCTATTATTTATTCCTTATTTTAATTTTTGTGTTTGCTGATTAGCCGTTTGTCATGTTTAGACATCTTAAAATATTTCTAATTAACTCGAAGATATACTACCCAAATACATCCAACATGACTTTGTTTGCTAGTTTTACAATATCGGAAGTATTGTTTTAAAAATAAGCTTATAACCGTAAACTAGTATTTCTTTCTAATGAAGAAATTAAATAATTGCATAATTTCACTACCAGCTAGTTTCGTTAGCACTGAATAATAACTTTCAAGAAAACGTGTGCGTTCTATCTGCAATCAAATTCTCAAGAACTGATTAGAAGTCAGTTGTGTAAGACTGCTGACCTGGGTTCAGAGGTGTAGCATTTTCATTTTTATCTTCATGTATACCTTGAATACAAGCTAATATCCTTTGAAAGTCCTCTATGAAAGTAGCCGTAGTGTAATATGAATTAATCTAAAAAATCTATATCCTCACGCTTTGGTGCATGTTTTTAACCTAGACTTTGTATTTTGTAAATGCCATCCATCTAGCAAGACCAGGTCGAAAGCCTTGGTAATGTCACTGGTGACTTTTCCATTTTGCAGACTTCAGACCAACCTGTATAGCTGATTTGAAGTGAGGAGATTCTTTCTGAAACCACTTTCATGATCTTGTTCAAAAGCGGTAGCAAGCGCCTCAGAAGCCATTAATGACTTGCTTGGCTTGAGAGAGAGAGTGATTCTATCAGTTTTCCATTCATCCGGAGAATATTGCCATTCAGTATGGTATTAATAATTTTAGTCAACAGGAAGATGATCTTGCAAAAACTCCTTGGATCAGACTTATAATGTCATTCCCTGATTGTACTGGTGGTGTAGCACAGTGCAGTGGTCTCATACTCAAATTACCCGCATGTGCGAACTAAAAAAGTTGGTGAGCTAGAATTTTTTTTTAAACAAAATTTTGAAAAGTTTATTAACAAAAGAAATAAAAAAATTTAAAATTTCACTTACTAAGTATTTTTAAAGACATGCATAATAGGGAAGGAAAAAAATTCTAACTTATATTTATTTTTTATTTGAAATCTAAAGTTTGGTACTTATAACATATTTTTTTTTGTTATTTTATAATTCACCTGTTTAATTAATCATCAACTAACCTCATTAATTTAAACTTTTTTTTTTCATTGGCGGGCACTTAGCTGAGTTAAGCATGGCCATTACTAAAGACAATAAAGTGATGGCCACTTTATTGTGGAAGCGTCTAATGGGTGGCCCACTGTTACCTCCTATAAAGGGATGGACAATTACCACCATGCCTTCTACAAGATTCGAACTGAGGCCATTCGGTGTCGCAGTAGGCTCCCCTAACCACTATACCGTCTGGGAAGCCCTTCTTTACTTTAAACTAAGTAAATAAATTGTGAAAAATTTTTAAGTTGGACAAAACCTGAGAGTAAATAATTACAGTTTAGTCTCTTTCTGTTATTTATTAAATTTCTGTTTAATGTATAAGTAAAAATACAAATTTTTGTATTTAAATAATTATTAACTTCAGTATTCTTACTACAGTTTATTACTTGATGACGTTTTAATTCTGAAGTTTCTAGGCTTCGACAGGAATTACTGGAAATTTATCTTCCACATGGATTATAGAGGCTCGTTGGAATTTTATTACCTTTTTAAATGTGAAAAAAAACTATTCACATATAAATGTATTCGAAACAAAGCAATTATTCTTTGTAAAAAATTTCATAACGGAGCTTATTTACGTTAATGAAATCTATATCTTCAGACCTTTGAATAAGATTTATATCATGCTGTAAATTAATGAGCTATATGAAAATAATGCAGTGAATTTTATATTCATGTAATGAAAATAATGCAAACTGGAACTTCATATAACTAAAATATTGAAATCTTTGCAACAAATACATAACTAAAATGCGTTCGAGGGCCACATAAAATTGCTTCAGGGGCTGTCAATTTGAAACTGCTGGTGTAGTGAATGTTGTTAGAGCTTTGGCATATTTACATCAGTCAATAAGGAAGGCTGTAGTGTCGGATGTGATATAATTACTAATATCCATATATTATTATGGTTAGAGGAGAACTCATCTAACAAAGAAATATCCAG
Organism: Stegodyphus mimosarum; assembly: GCA_000611955.2. Taxonomy (NCBI): domain Eukaryota; kingdom Metazoa; phylum Arthropoda; class Arachnida; order Araneae; family Eresidae; genus Stegodyphus; species Stegodyphus mimosarum. The sequence continues at coordinate 514,706 of KK119094.1, read as the reverse complement.
TGGTTCATTGGTATTTATGGGAAGGAAGAATTCCCAATTAACTAGTATTATACAATGTTGGTGTTTTTGCAGTTGCTATGCGTAATAGTGTTTAGTTAGCCAAGTTATGTATTACACTCTCAGTGCAGTTAGAATTCTAACAATTCCACATACAGTGTCTTGTACTGATGTCATTACCTATAAGATTTCTAAGTAGATCAGCAATGACAGATGAGGGGTTGCGATTTGTGGAAATATAGGCAGGTGGAAACAAAAGTGTATGTCGGGTGTGAAATTTGGCACAGGGCTCATTCTGGTTCGCTCGTTGCTACTAAAGGGAATCCCTGTTTTGTTTCTTTTCCTCTGTTTACTTTATATACTGAAATTCAGCAGGTGCTCTCATCTGATTTGAGGTCAACAATATATTAGTTTATTTTGTGCCTGTGTTATACCCAAATTTTTTTGTAGTGCCCGTTTTCTTGCAATCTTGCATATCATAGGCTTCAACATAGGAGACAATACATTATATCAGGTGTTTTTCCAATACCTTCTATCATTATATTATATGTGGAAATTGTGTGTTGTAAGGGAGACAGCTGCACCCTCGACAACCAAAAGCTGTGGCATTGTAATAGGTTAGTGGGGAATGCAGCATTTGACAAAGAGTGCTAGACTGTTCCTCTAGGTTGGCTTACATTTGAGATCTGTTTGTGCAATAAAAACAATTGTTTAACTCATAAATAGGGGTATCTGGGTTAAACTTGTATTCTTGTAGAAATATAAGATTAGGGATGTACTCATTTATAAAATTCCATAGTAATGTATCTTATGGAGGATAATCCATTTGTGTTCTGTGTAGTTAAACTGATAGATCCAGATACATTACTATGCATTATTTATATTGCAGTTGGAACTAAAAATTTTGGTAAAAATATAGTGACGGGTGCCCCTTGGCGATTTTTGGCAGTATAAGGACAACGAGTTTGTGCAATTCTTTGACTTACTTTGCCTTTGCTTAGCAGCGATTTTTGGCACAAAAATCGTATCCATGTACACATCGACCTATTTTCACTTAAACATCAGAGAATTGCACACTGCCTTTGTCCATGTATACATTGATCTATTTTCACTTAAAAAATCAAAGGAGCACCTAATTCTACACTAGAGCTAAACAGTTTATAATCACTAACTTCATTGTTTGACTTAAAATGTAGTTTAAAGTCAAACAATGAAATAACAAAAAAGGAAATGCATCTATGCACTACACAAAGGAAATACCCACTTACCTTATTTAGAGATTTCTGTGTCTTCAGTCTGTGGCACACAAAATTCTTTAATAGCATCCAAAAACTTTCCTCAGACCATGTTCCCTTTCTAATGTGATGCTTTATATGGTGAGCATTTCAACCTTTCTTGTGACAAACCCATTCAAAGCTGTCTGAATGATCTTTACTTTCGACCATACCCATTTCCTTCATATAAACACAACACTTATAATTCTGTTGAATTACTTCCAACAAAGTTTTTCTTCTGACCTCAACCACTTTAAAAAAAAAAAAAACACTTTTCCGCTTTCTCATTTTATATCACGAAACACCCAGTTTACCACCGGCAGCCATTTTACGATGTAAAGCACACAGTACACAACATATTTCGTAACTGACATCCAACACACAAACAAGCCTGTACAAATCTTTTCCCAACAGTCAAATTCACTGCAATCATGCAACCAATTACGTCATAATAGGGTTTCTGTAACATTCAACTATTCAGGTTGAAGCAACAACTTGGCGATAAATGCAGCAATAACTTGGCAATAATCCAAGGGAAACCTTTAAATATAGGCTAACGAAAATTTCTTAAAACATTTTATCTATTGTGTATTATTTTATTTATTCATTCTATCTATCAGTGGCCTGAAATTTAGTCATATTCACAGAAAGTTTCTTATATAACTGAGAAAAAAGTCTTCGAATGTGTTCTTAATTTCTTTTAAAAATTTTATAATATCAGAAAAAGCACTTAGTCCTACATCACCAGTTTGGGTTTGCTTACTAAATTTTTATCAACATTGATATTATTATTGAGTTTCAGATTTCCATTTATAGGTGAGTTATTAGTGGGGAATTTAGGACAATAATGATAATTAGCAGAATATTCTGACTGAAGGAAATTGCTACACTTTATGTTATCTAAGCCCTGTGTGCTACAGTTTTCTGTTTTATGTGGTTCAGACCACTGGTCACACATCAGAAGAATGGTTGAAATGTTGGCAGTTATAACACTGTGCAGTAGCCCCTTAAACATAAAAATCCAGAAAGTTTCTTCTGCTGTGTATCTGCTCAACCCCTGTTTATGTCCTTGCTCCAAGTATAACTCAGTTCTGTACTTTTAACTGGGTACATTTGAGCTACCTTTCTAATTAACTGCTCTTGTATTCTTTCAATAGGACAGTCAGAGGGTAGCCCTCTGATTGGTCATTTGTATTTATTTGTTATGTTATAATGCTGTATTTTTCTACTATGCAAGTACCTAGTTATGTCCCTATGATCATTTTCTGTTTGGGAGAAAATTTTGAGGTATTCTCTGTTTACTTTGCCTTCAAAATCCAATTTGATATCACTGAATATTTTCATGAAATCAGAAATTTTTCTATCAGACTACCATTATATAGGTTTTATCTTTCAGGGTTGAACAGTAACACAGTCATCATCTTGTCCAATCTGGCGATGTATTACATTATCAGCATTAACATTTACATCAACATTTTAATTGATAAATTATTAAATTTATTACTAATTGCAATTTCCATTTTACATTTAACTAATTTAGATGGCCTGGCTGTATAATTTCATGTGTTTAGAATCTCAGGCCTTTTGAAAATGATTGGAAGTCATTTCTTAAGCTTTTTGTGTAATTATCAATTTTTGACCATATAGTTATTCAATAACTATATAACAAAAGAATAGTATAAGTGCTGCAAAGTAATGGTAGAGGATGTATTTTGGCAGAGACAGGATAAGGGTGAGGATCAGGTGAATTACTAGAAGGGGTGCCAAATTGGCTATGCGAATTCAAAAATTACTTTAATTATGTTTTTAAATTTGTCGTTTATTATTAGGGGAAATAAGCTTCGCCAAACTTAAATTAATAAAATAATAGAAAGAATTGCAAGTAAACCTGGAAATTAATGCAATGTGTATTTCGATATTATTTCTTATTTATCAAAAAGGGATTTTTTAAATATTTCATTTGAAAGTTATATATGTTACGGAAAAAGTAATAAACTGGTGATTATATATAATAGCTGGTAATTATGCATAATCACCACTAAATTTGGTAAATATGATAAATTTTTGAAAATTTATTAAATTAACCGGTTTGTTTGCATTATTCCCAACTCGTAAAGGTAAATATGATAAATATCATAACTGATTGGGCCAGTAGAATAAAATGCAGTTTTTTTTTTTAGTAGTTACTACTCAGAAAGATATTTTTTCGTTGGACACTATGGCGTAAGAGACCACGAATTACAATATTTTATATTTTGCAATTAAAACGTCAATGAATGGTTATTTCAAGTCACATACATTTATTTAGCCTGAACGAAATCTGAATAAGCGATTGCCAGGTGTTGCAAAATGAAAAAAATACAATTTACATGAACTTGTACAAAACAGTTACACATAAAAAAACAAACTACAGTTACATATAAAAAACAAACTAATCTCATATTCTAAAAGAAAAAAAAAAATTTCAAATAACGTTAAATGCTATCACTACAAATTACTAAATATTTTAAGTTTACTTATTTAAGCATATTAGACTGTTATGACATTTAGAATTAGAAAGTTTGCCAGATTTTTTACATTTGCACTTATCGGGCTCGCATTGTCCCTTACAAAGACATTGCTGACCTCCAGAAAGAGATGTCTTTCTAATGCATTCTCGAAGTGATATTGCTAGATCTGGAACATCGTCAAGCAAAATAAATTTTTCTTCACAAATTGTGAATTGATTTCTGGTATACACCTGTGAAAGTTTTCCTTGTTTCATTCCTAACTGATAAAACTCTTCATTTTGAGCTTCTGATTTCAACGTTAATAAATTTCGGGGATCACTTCTTGCTCTGTCAACGTCTGTTATTCGTAGTTTCACTGTGTCACTAACTTTACCAGCAGGAAATTTAAGATTTGAAACCTTCAACTGGTTGCGACTGCATGTCAATTAGGTCCACCTGGCATCTTGATTTCAGCTCTTCAAAGACCATTGGCCTAACAACAAATCCTTTCTTAGGTTACCATTTTTTTTTTTTCCTTTTTGACAACTTTCACACAAATTTAAGTAAATCATGACTTTTTCAGTAGTAATGTTTTTGCACTTTTTTTTAAGTTCTTATAACATCCTGTTTCTACCACCATGGCCTATTGATAAGTGTACCTCATGAATTATAGTAAAAAGTTATTCAAAGTACACTTAAAATCTAACATTGGAGCTGTCTTTACTTATGGGAAAGAAGTTTATCAACATTGCCTACTTTCATTACATCATACCTTTTTAGTCTTTCATAACCTTCTGGTTTTTTCCCACTACATTTGTTTTTACTATTACTCACTTTTTTTAACAAATCATCATATCTTTCTTTCATCAGGAAACCTGTTTGCTTTTTTAGTATCCATAATATTGACTAATTTGGAATTAAAACGCTCAAGAATATCAGCCATTATTCAATATTTTATAAAATACGAAAGGGTAGCAAAAAAAATCTAGATGCAACAAAATGAGAACTACTACTGAATTCACATGATTGTCACGTGTTGATAAGCCAAGCAGTTGCTCAAACTGAAGGAATTTTTTTAAAGTTGGGGACTTTTATCACATTTCTCATTATGAGTTGGGAATTATGCAAACAAACCGGTGAGTTTAAAAATTTTCAAAAAATTATCATATTTACCAAATTTAGCGGTGATTATGCATAATTAATGGTTATTATATATAATCACCGGGTTAATGACATTTACCGTAACATGTATAATTGGATATATTATTTTTCTGAATTTATAAAGCTATGATTAAAAAATACTGCATAGCAAAAATTATGATATTTTGATTTAATACAGTTACTTTTGTTTAATAGAAATATAGCTATTTTGATTATATATATATATGTGTGGGTGCATGCATTTAACTTTTTGCCTCAGGTGAAGAAATATTGTAGCACAGCTCTGTACTTTGAGCTTTCCCAAAATTTCCTGTTACTTTCATTATTCTGTTATGCGAAAGAGTTGTAGTGTTTTGAGAGGTTACATCTTGTTTTATTATGTAGTGACATCTTTTACAGTTTAAAATCAATCAAGTGCTAGATCTTAATCCATTACAAAAGTACGATTCTCTTTGTGAACATCACTGATGATTTCTAAATTATTTGTCATGAACTATATTTTTGCCATTTAATGATTCACTGCTCCCATCAGTTCTTTAGTATGTCTAAACTTTTATAAATGAAAAGGTATAATTTTCTTTACATACAACTTATGTTTATGTTTGTATAAAATAAATAATGTATGTGAAAAAATTAATCTTATAATGAATCTTCCTCAGATATGTCATTTCGAAATTAATCCTTGTGATATTTTTTTCCACCCCTAGTGGTAGGTACTTACCTATAACGGCATTGTACTAAGGCCAGAAATGGGGATCATTTTATTGCAGAGGCACCTAATAGATGGCCAATGTTTCCTCCTATGAAGGGACAGGCAATTTTACATCCGTGCCTTTTTCAGGATTCGAACCCGGGCCCTCTGGTATCGCAGTCAGGCTCCTCTAACCACTATATCAATCCTTGTGATGAGATTCTCATATAATGCAAATGATGCCATATGTGCGTAAAAGCAAGAATGAAACATAGCCAATTTGCATATCAAAATTAACTGACGAATAGAGCCATGGTATTGCGGGGGACTGATCTCGAGAACAACTCCACGATGGCAAATTTGAAAGAGTTAGAATTCTTGAACCTAGCACAACGGAGCTCTTTTGGGCTAGCGGTAAAGAATTCAACTCCCAATAAATTAACCCAAGATCGAGTCCCGCTCATGTGACGCAGCACTTCTCACTGTTGATAATAGATGGTGACACGAGCAAGCAACTAACCAGGCTTCACCGAACCACGTGATCGCCACATTGGTGACCTGGAGAACTACAGACTCCTCCCTCGACTGAGGTCAAATGACGAACTACGTCACAGGCTCCGCCCCACAACCAAAAAACGGCGACACTCATGCCAACACAACAGGGTTTCTCAAAGTTCTCATATCGCATCATAGATGCTTCAAGGGGGAGTATGCGGCGGACCGATCTCGAGAACAACTCCACGATGGCAAATTTGAAAGAGTTAGAATTCTTGAACCTCCCAATAAATTAACCCAAGATCGAGTCCCGCTCATGCGACGCAGCACTTCTCACTCTTGATAATAGATGGCGACACGAGCAAGCAACTAACCAGGCTTCACCGATATTGCGTTTGGAGTTTTTAGTGGAAGCGAGTGAGTAGTCCGTGTTGATTACGCGCTTTTGACTATCATTGAAATTTTAATATCATTCTTGATTTGAAAAATGGGAAAAGGAGATAACAAACCTAGGGGGCGTATGTCCGCATATGCCTTTTTTGTACAGACATGCCGTGAAGAACACAAGAAAAAACATCCCGATGAGTCTGTTGTGTTTGCTGAATTTTCTCGCAGATGTGCAGATAGGTGGAAGACGATGTCTGAAAAGGAAAAGACAAGATTCCGTCAAATGGCAGAAAAAGATAAAAAAAGATATGAATCTGAAATGGCTAATTACAAGCCACCCAAAGGCGGGGATGCCAGTCTTGTAAGCCTGATTATTTCCTCATACGTAATTTTATTTAAAAATAAAGTGAATAATTTTTAACCCCAGTTAAAATGAGTACAAAACGAAAGAGCTATTCCGTCGAGTACAAAAAGGGAATCGTGGAAGACTCCAGGGGTGTAAATCTTGTAGCATTCTGTAAAGAGAAGATGCTGGATCTCTGGAAGACAATGAAGTTGTTAGCGTGCACTTGTTTTTAAGCTTTTTGTTGACGGCATCGATTTTTCGAAAAACCAACTCTCCAACATGATTGCTATGGATGAGACCACGGTATTCCTAGGCCAAGGAGCTCAAACTACAGTTCGCCACAAGGCTTCTTCGTCAATTTACGTTCCTTCTACCGGTTACGATAGTGCACGTGTTACCTGTATTTTGGCGATTCGTCTAGATGGCAAGAAAGTATCGCAATTTTTAATCACTAAAGGTAAAAAAGACCAGATTCAATGTGTTTCAGGAATTTGTGTCATTGAAAGTGAAAAAGCCTGGTGCACCCAAGCAGTTGTAAGAAAGTGGGTTGATTTTATGCTGCTACCACTGTTGAGGGGTAAGAATAGAGGTTTACTAGTTTGGGATTCAGCTGGTACTCACGGCGCTAAAGACATGAAAAACTTTCTTTCTGAGATGAAGATTGATCAAATAATGATTTCGGTAGGAATGACTGGTTACCTCCAGACACTTGACATTGCAATAAACAAGCCATTCAAGGATTATTTGCGGATGGAAATCAATGAATATATTGAAAACAGAATGGTGAGAAATCATCGAGGCAATTTTTTAAAACCAGCCTTACAAGAAGTTGTGAATTGGGTAAAACATTCATGGGACAAAACAACTGATAGTTTCCAATGCACTGCGAACAGGCTACTTAGACAAGAAGTATTCATTTAACGATAGCTATATCGCAAGACATGAGAGATTCGGACCAATGATTCAACAGGAAATGGATTTGGAAGAAAATCAGAAAATAATTCAGAATTTTGTTTATGACGATGTTCCAGAAGAAGATGACATGGCTGTAATTGAATAAATTTTAATTTCTGTATTCTGTGTAAAATAAGTATTAAAATAAAAATATATAAATATACTTTTACTAAAGCCCTCCCCCGAAAATAAGCCCTAGCGCGTATTTTGGACCAAAAAAGAAAGTAAGACAGTGTCTTATTTTCGGAAAAAGACGGTATTCTTTTTCCAAAGCAAGCTGCAAATTATTACAGTTACAAAACATATTTGGTGTACCTGCTGGTAAGATTTGAGGTGCAATATGTTGATAGTATATTTGTCGTTTATGATACCCCAATACCTAGTATCTCAAAATTAAAATTATACCATATATGGTAGAAAGTCTCAAAAAGGAAATTATTTGTTTTTAAAGCACTGTATTAAAACATGTAAGTTACAACAGGCAACTTCTAGAACCATTCTGGAGGAAAGACCCAGCTTTTTACTATAAGATTTAAAAGCCTGTTGGTTGATACAGTGAAAATCGTTTAACACGAAACTGAGGGGACTGAAATATTTTTTCGTGCTAAAGGATATTGAATGGAGGGAAACTGAAATGTTTTTAGATTTTCAATTGTGTCCAAAGGGACATTTTTTTAACATTTTGTGTGTTACCTTTATTTATTAAATATCATGTTCTTCGCACTTAAACCATAAAATTCAGTTCAACTGTAATATTGCAAAATAATTTTAAAATGAGTCTATCCTTTAGAATTTCTGATACACAGTTCCACGCACTGGAAATAAGGTTTTTTTTTTTTTTTTTTTCCTCCCATAGATTGTTGCTATTACTCACTTTTAAATAGTTTGAGTTTGTTCATCAAAAATTCATTAAAGTTTCACAAAATATGAAATAGATAATAAAACAAATTCCAAATTTGGGCTTCCAGATACACATATTCGGGTAGAAACCTACGTTATTCAAAACTGGATGGCTCTAGGTACCGTTGTTTTATCGCATTTGGAAAAATATACATATATTTATACAGATTCTTCATTATTTAATTTCTCTAAGTATAACACAGAGCTGCAATATTTGGTGGCAACAGGTTGAAAAGTAATTCAACGCTTTTAGTGATGCAAAATCGCAAAATGAAAACAATACCGTATTTGATGGCATATAAGGCACACTTTTTTTCCTTAATTTGGTTTCAAAAAAGTTACCAGTGTCTTATACGTGAAGGACACAGGTTAACTTTCAATACTGAATGCTATTTTTAGCCCTGATAATGGTCTCGACACACATAACTTTTTCTACATTTGCCATAATTATTTTATCAGGTTTAACTAAATTTTTGCCAACAAAAATATAGCTTAAAAGAGAGAACTGGGATGGTTTCCTTCTGACACTGCACCGTTCCCGTCAAAAAGTAAACGAAACTAGTAGTGCTCTCTCCGCCCTCGGTTTGGAGAAGCGGGGAGTAGCACATAGTACAACGTGCTACTCGTTCAACGTATGACACCCGACACTTAGCCAAAGAATATGCATTGTTAAGAAAGAAAGCTTCTCAGCAGTAGAAGTGGCTCCCTCCGAATGAAAAGGGACACAACTGCGCATGCGTGCAATATCTTTCGCCAAAAAGCGCCAAAGCTCGAAGCTGATGTCGAAGTTCAAACAGGTTTGACGGTCACGTTTATCAAGAGTTTAAAGCTTTGTGCTGTGTGACTCCATTTTTTTCCCTACATATTGACAGATACAAAATCAGACATCAAACTGTGATATGGATAATACAAATTCAACTAGTAAAGCAAAAAAGCACGAAAATTTAAATTATCGCGAAAAGTCAAAGAACGATTCATTTTAACCCGTGTTCCTAAATTTCCTGTACACGTGGCGGAGGTGGAAAATCTTGGCCAGGTACATCACAAAGGGGGGAAATTCTCACCCAACAGGTTCCGTCGCCAAATCCCTTGGCGAATTCTCCCTCTTTTTTCTAGCGGCGTAGAAGATAAAATGGTTTACATTACTTCTATGGAGCCTTTCCTTCTTTACATAGACTTTCTTTGACTCAGGCAATACACGTGTCGGTATTGGTGCTTAAAACTATTTGTTTAAAAAAAATACCCTGCAAAATGTGACTACAGGAAACAAGAGATTAAGCTGTACAATTCAGTATAAACTAGGAGTGTTAAACTACGCCATAGTGCATGGAAACAGAGCAGCAGCAATGCATTTCAGTCCACCACCTACCGAAAAACTGATACGTACTTGGCAACTGCAGGAAGATCAACTGAAGACTGCTAAAAAACAAAAACATAACCTTCGATGCCCAGCTCCATCTTGGCCTGAACTTGAAAATGCCATAAAAATGTTAGTGGTAGATAAGAGGAGTTCTGGGATAAGTGTTTCAACCAAAATGATAATCGATGAGGCCAAAGGATTTGCAGAAAAACATGGGAATCGGAACTTTTCAGGATCTGAGAGCTGGTGTTAACAGGTTCATGAAAAGGCAAGGCTTATCAATGTGCACAAAAGCAACTATTGCACAGAAAATGCCAACAGATTATGAAGAAAAAATACTAGCATTTCATAGATTTGTTAAAAATGCATGCAAGAAAACTTCTTTTGAGCTCGGTCAAATAGGAAATATGAGTGAAATTCCACTCACATTTGATGTACCATCCAATAAGACTGTGAGCATTAAAGGGTCTAAATCAATAATCATAAAAACCACAGGTCATGAAAAAATCCGATATACGGTAGTTCTAACATGTTGTGCTGATGGCACGAAACTACCGCCATTTTTCATATTCGAAAGAAAAACTTCCAACGGGTGTAATTGTTCATGTAGCTGTCATGTTATATCGCATAATAATAATATATAATGTTATATTGCATCATCAAAGTGGTTTTCAAAAGGAAAGAACAACCGTAGATAATATGCTCCTTTTGGAGACATCTATTCAAAAAGCTTTTGTTAAAAGAATTTTTTTTTTTTTTTTTTTTTTTTTTTTTACATTGAGAAAGCTTATGATAAGGCATGGAGATACAGTATACTTCAGGATCTTCACGACAGTGGCTTGCGTAGCAACCTACCAATTTTCATTCAGAATTTTTTTAATGCTAGAACTTTTCAAGTAAGGATTGGTTCTGTTTTGTCGGATGTTTTTGAACAGGAAGATAGTGTGTCTCAGGGCTGTGTGCTCAGTGTAACTCTGTTCAGCTTAAAAATCAACTCTGTACTACAAGAACTTCCTCCCATTATCTTGGGATCTTTTTATGTTGATGAACTACAGACTAGCTGTTGAGGGGCAGACATGAGACATGTAGAGAGGCAATTGCAGATTGCTTTGAACAGGATCCAAAACTAGTCAGAAAAACAAGGATTTACATTTTCGAAACAGAAGACTGTTTGTGTGCACTTTGTAGAAAGAGAGGTCTCCATCCTGAGCCTGAGTTATATCTAAATGGTTCAATGATTCCAGTAGCAGCAGAATACAGCAGATATCATCCAATATATATTGATGGATCCAAGTCAAATGTTCATGTTGGGATGGCATTTGTAAGTGGAAATCACATAGAGGGCAGGGGTTTGCACCACGTTTTCTCAGTCTTATCATCTGAACTAACTGCAATATATTATGGTCTCTGGTACATCTCAAAGCTGGACTATAAAAAATTCATTATATGCACTAACTCGTATAGTGGATTAAAGGCTTTAGAATCTTTTTCCAGGACTGAGAATCCTGTGATAGTTGATGTATGCAAGTTGAATGTAAAGTTAAGAAGTTGCGGATATGAAATCCTGTACTGCTGTGTTCCCGGACATGTGGGAATAAAAGGATATGAGTTGGCAGATATTGCAGCGAAATCTGCCGTTGAACTGTCCAGTCACCTCATTCCTTTTAGAGATATGTATTGTGTCATCAAAGAAAAGCTCCTACAAAAATGGCAGCAACTTTGGGATGTTCAGGTTTATAACAAGTTGAGAAGTGTAAAGCCTAGAATTGAGCTTTGGATTTTTACTAGAAATCGTAAGGAGGAAGTTCTTTTGACTCACCTCAGAATTGGTCACACTAGAGTGACTCATAACTATCTTTTGAAAGGTGAGAATGAGCCTGTTTGTTTAAATTGTAATATCTATCTGTCAATCCATCATATTTTAATTGAGTGTCCTCGTTTTTAATAGTCTTCATGAGAAATATTGTAATAGCTGTTACTTACCTCTCGACCATTTAATCAAAAAAGAGGTCAATAGTAATTTATTTTATTATTTAAAAGAGACTGGCTTTTATTATGTAATCTAATATGATTTGAAGATTATGTATTGTATTTCAAAGTTTACTACTTCTGTGCTTTTACCTTGGGCGTATGGACATATGTGCAGTGATGATCCATAGAAGTAACCGAAGAATGCCAACTGACTCTGAAGACTGCGAAACTAAATAAACTAAAATAAAGGTTTTGTGGGTTTAAAATTCATGCCATTGAAAATGCTAAGTGTTCTTTCTATGTAATCCATTTCAATGCTTATATAGGCCTTCTTTCTATCTAGTATACAAATATGAAATTATACCTAGTACATGAATATGAAATTATTTGCAAATGTTGATTAGTTTTGTGTGACTGATATTTTGTTAAAAATTTCATCATTTGATTTCATTTGATAAACATTTTCTGAAATAACTTGAGTGAAAATATGCTGTTATAAACAAAACAAAAAAAAGGGGGGAGAAGTATTTCAGTAAAAATCTTATTATTTTCATTAAACTAAACTTTTATTTGTGATACTGCAGTATCTTTTGTATAATGTAGCATGAATTGCTTGAAAAAGGCAAAGCTTTGCCAGAAAAATAAGGTTACCCCGGCAAGTCTAGCTATCTCGCTGAATTGGTGAGATGTCATCAAGCTGGTGATGGTTTTGTGGCCAAATTTAGCCAAAAGTCACCAAGCTTGGCAGCCAATTGGCGACATTTTGGTCCGGTCCCTATATGTAACTTAAACGTATGCGGTTAATGTTACCGAAAGGTATATATGCCTTTCAGTAATTTTGGGAAATGGAGGTACTAGAGATTTTTTGGTGGCCAGGGAAAAAAGTATATGCCCGGAGAGAGCATCAGTTCTCAGTTTTTAATGCAGAGCTGACTTCAGAATATTGAAAGATCTCTGTAAAAGCTTCTCATTTTAGATGTGCTTTGCATTGCATTATGTTTAACTTCTTAGTAGTTTGAAGTATGTGCTCTATGATATTGAGGAGAGCTGTATGAGTACTTTTGTGCAAAGTTTCTGAACTGTAAAATGTTTCTTTTGAGAAAATAAATTTTATTAAGCTATCATCAGTTCCGTATGTATTCAATCCATTACGAACCACAATATTATTATAGCTGAATTTGTCTTAGCTGTTGTATGTAAATAAGTTAAAAAATTACCCTATTATGTTATGCTGTAAACAAATATTTACAGTTATATTTATTTTAATGTTACATATTTTAAAAGCAATTTTGTTTTAAATTATTGATCGTTTGATTTTTTATTTTTAGGAGTTCGGTGAACATATATATACAGTACAAGGGGCCATTCAGGAAATAAAAGACAAGGCAACTTTACAAAGGCTTCAATTTTTACCATATGCATTACAGATTAAAAGTCCATCTCCCGATGCTTGCAAATTTGGTAATTATGTGGCATGAATGTAGTATATATCACTTTTAATATTTATGTTGCATGAAATGTGAATCCTTAAATTATAGTTTGAGTAAAATTGGAAAAAAATGTGTCGTTGGGGAATAAATTGAATGCACACACATTTCAAAATAATTAAATGATGTAAAATGAATCAATCAATGTAATTAAATAATTTGTTATTCAAAGTTATTAATTATTTTTTTCAGAGCTGTGCTAAAAATATTCAATATTTAGTGAGGAAACAGGGAAGGAAAGGAAAAAAAATTCTGAAAACCCTTTTAATTCCCCCCCATTAGTGTCTTTTGTCAGATATCCTAAGTACCATATCCTTCTTTCCTAAGAGTCTTTTGTCTCGTATATTTTGATTTCTTTTTGTTCAAAATAATGAAGAGGAAATAATACACATAGCTGAGTTTTGTTTAGATAATATTCTGCAGAACTTTACTATTGTTATAAGCAGTAGGAAGTGTTCAGAATGTACATGTTGAGGTTCTTATATTTTCTAAATTATGCAGTGAGACACATCTGTGTAGAATATTCTGAAATAGTTAATTTACAATATTAGTAAAAAATAATCCAGTTAAAAGAATAAATAAACTATAAATTTAATAAAAAATAAAGGAATTAAATATGAAGTAATAATAATAAGTTAGTCAATGAAAACAAATTAAATAATAATAAAAAATCCAATTAAAGGAATTTTTATTATTGTTATGCTATTAAAAAAGTGGCTAAAAATTTTTGGAAACAGAAGTATATACAAATTATATCTTTCAAAAGAAAAATAAAGTTAAATTAAATTTAAATAATTCTCTTGCACCATTTCTGCAAGGAATGAAATTTGAATTTAACAAAAGTTCTATTCGTAAAAAGCAAATTAAAGTAAAAAATTAATTAAAGAAATAGGTTTAAAAGAAATTATAAATAAATAATTTATATTGCTGCGAACTAATCTACAATATCATTTAAATTCTGAGAACATAAGTAAATCAAGTGCAAGTTTAAAAATCTATTAACAAATATAAAATTCTAATAAATTTTTTAAAATCCTAAAAATTATAAAAATGCATAAGTGAATAATTGTTTGTTAAGCTGGCCGAAGACAAACTTATCAAGGGGAAGTTGCCCCCAAACCTAACTCTTCAATTATTCAATTCATGTTTCGTCATTCATGTAGGCAAGGGTAAAATTCAAAACCAAAAGTAAAACCAAATGATGTGATTTACCAAAAGTAATTAAATGAGTGGAATTTTTAGAAAAGAACAAATTAAAGTTAATATAAAACAATATTTTTTAGAAAACCAATGTAATTTAGAAACTCTTGCCCACAAAAAAACTTCCCTGACATGAATATGCATTAAAAAAAAAAGGTACTATTAACATACAAAAATAAATAAAATAAACTAGAAACTATATTAAATAAGACTAAAATAATATAATAGTCCAAACAAAATAACAAGCCAAAAATAAGCCAAACCATGTAAAATTTGAATGTGTTGCTAAGTAAGAGTAACTGAGTAAAATTGCAATATGCAAATTAGTGGCGCTGCACTCGGAATACATCATCTGCGAGGAGTATAAAAGTCCATGTTTGAGAGCAAGCCCATATATTTCACTGTGATAGCGACATCAGAAATCCGAGATAGCCAATTCATAACAATAACCTCTAGGCATCATTTGCCTACAGAACTACAATGGAGAGCCATTGGGAGACTAGAGGCAGGACAAAGTCAAACAGAAGTGGCTAGATGTCTAAATGTGAGCCCTTTTGTGGTTCATAGACTTTGGAGGCAATTTCAAACCACAGATTTGCCATCTAAGAGGTTTCAGCCCAGGACGACCAACTGCTACGACGAGCGCTGATGAGCGATATTTGACATTATGTGCATGCATAAATAGAACCGTTACTCTGATTCTTCTTAGATTTTCCCTTGCTGCAGCCACCGGTAGTACCTATGCGTTGTATATTGTGGGTAATACATGTAACATTTTCAGTAATCGTGATTTTTTGTGATTTTTCCTTAATTTATGATAACCAGTGTATGTATATATATACGTTTTACCAATTTATAATGTAACACAGAGAAAATAGAATGAACCATCAAATATTTAATATGAAATTTTGTTCTTGTTCAGTTTTTTAGAATTTGATTTATTATTTTCAAATCTTGCAGCACATTGTGCAAATTTGTGTCTAGGTTTTTATTTTCATTTTCTTTTTGTTTTTTTAGCTCTTTAAAAAGTATTTGCAAGTATATATATATATATATACAGGCTGTCTGAAAAATTTCTGACATTAACAAAGAAAAAAGATATTTTTCTCCAAAATATATATATATATTTTTGACATAGTCTCCTTGTAAGTCTATACATTTCTTCAAGCAATGTTCCCATCTTTTCATCCTGTCTAAATAATATGTGGAATCTTTGTCTGCAAAACAGTTATCAATGAAGTTCAAAACCTCCTCATTTGATGAAAATCTTTGTCCTCCGAATGCTTCTTTTAGCTTAGGGAGTAAAAAGAAAAAGGCATTTGGGGCCAGATCTGGCAAACAGAGTGGATGCTGAGAAAGCAGTCAAAGCCTAATTCATTATTTTTTGCCATTGTAACCACTGAGGTATATATACAAACAACAAATATGATCGTTTTTCTGCAATTTCTGTCTTTAGCTTGTCAAGTAATGTTGCATAGTATGCTCTTTTCTCTTGTCAAGATAATCCATGGTTTTAAGACAATTCTATGTCTATGACAGAAAACTGTCACCATCACTTTCACAGCAGAAGGAACAGTTTTTACACTTTTTGGAGCCGATTCTCTTTCTGTGATCCACTGTTTTGACTGTGTTTTTGTTTCTGGACTATAATGATGAATCCAGGGTTCATCTATAGTGATTTATTGCTACAGTGATTAATTGCCATAGTGATTCATTATCACCCAAGCTGATATGGTTATGCTTAAATTCATCTGCCTAAAATTTTACAGTAGTAAATGATGGTGTAAAATCTCCATACACAGTGTCCAACTCCATTTAAATCTGTGTATGTGTATTACTTTTCAAAAACAAGTACTCAGTGGTAGCTTGACACTCAATTTTTTCTACTTCACAAAAACAGTCGCATCAACTCGCAAAAATAATTATCAAACAAAAAATTAGATTCCAAAGTAGTTGAAATTTTTAGTGGGAGTTATCAAATCATTCCCAAAACAAGTTTCCCCACTATGGCTGATTTATGCTGCCATCTGCATGTCAAAGTCAGAAACTATTCAGACAGCTCTCTCTGTATATGTGTAATTGGATGAGTGGAAAATGTCTGCAACAGACTGGTGATAATTCTTTTCATGGTGATAACTTGAAGAGGCTTTACTGCATATTTAGAAAGATGACACCTGAAGACAGATGTAGCCACAATGTGAACACATAATCACATAATCTAATTCCTTGATAGCTTAATATTCCAATATTCTGTTACATTTCACTTCATTGTTACGGGTGCACTATGCACTCCATAGGTTTTGTGTAGTAGTAGTTTATATCTTAACAATAAAACAAAGCAGATCGCTGTAGAGCATATTTGCTAGCATCAAGCAAAATGGGAAAAAAAGGAATGCATGGTTAGTCACAGTGGTATTTTTAATAACAATTTATTTAATCTGATTGGCTGAGATTTCATAGCATTGCAGGCGTGATTACATAACTGGATAAATTTTTGAAAGATGCACTTTAGAAAAAGTCATTAATGTTTTTAGAGTTGAAGAAGTCCAGATTAAAAAGAGGAATTCAGGAACTGTTGATAACTTAAAATATAATTTTTAGTTATATATATTATATGTATATATATATATATGTCTTAATTTAATGCATAGAAGAAAACATTGGAACTTTTGACAGCTTTTGATTGTTTCTGAGGGTGAAAGCTTGATAACGCAGTTAACACAACTGAATTGAAGAATCATCATCTTAATTTTTAGGCACCATCAAAAATTATTTCTCTGGCAGACAAATTACTTTTCGATCCTAGTTGAAGTTAGTTACAAATAATTTTTATATACACAGTTAAATAGATACGATATCATTTCAGCAGGGAAGCATGAGCAGCTGGGCATTCTTTGCAGGCTGGAAGCTAGGGAAAGGAATGACGTAGCTGTTGTGCCATATGCTAAGTATGATGCAGAAAGTACTTTAAGCTGCGATTGGTTAATTTTAGATTGTTATATAACATAGAAAGATCTCTGAATTTGGGAGAACAGATGAATTTAAGGGAAACGCATAAAATCTAGAATAGTTAATTTTAAGGTCGGCAATTATTCTTAAAGCAGCCATTGTATTTTGTTATATCTTACATATATATATATATATTATTATTATTATTACATTGCATGAGCAGTTATGTTTATATGGCATTAAGTTTTAATAAAAGCATTAATGCCCTGAATATCGCTTTATGTATATATTTGTACTTGTTTATGTATACACTTGAATTTTTCACTTAATGTATATACTTGTGCGCGTTGCTGCTGAAAGTACTAAGAAGTTTTTCTGAAGAACTGCTAAAAGTAATGTGAAAAAAACCATAATTCTCATCACAGAAAATTATGTTTTGAATTATTTATTAGAATATGAGTACTAATTAATAATGGAAGATAAGTCTTTATTGTCTGTTTTCTTTTGGAAGTACCACATATTAAAAATGACTGATTATTGAGCATTGAGTCTGAAAACAGAAAAATGTATAAAAGCTAACCGATATGAGGAAAGATCCCTTTATGTAAGACGTTGCTATGGAAAAATGGCTCATATTTATGTTTGACATGAAATTCATATAAAACTTCATGCAACCCACTTATTTCATTGCTAGGAATTAACTAATATTTTTCATTTTCTAACATCTGATCATTTATCAACCTAAACAAGATGTGATAGTGAATGTCTATGTTTCTGTGAAATTACAGGTCCTCCATGATAGTAAAATGACGGCATATTCCCACCTCTCATTTTTCCCATGTATAGCTATGTTTATCAATGTAGTGATGTGTAAAATTGGCATCTTTTATTAATATTCATATTTTAAACAAATATATTATTTGATATATTTTTATTTCAGCACTTGAATATTCCAAAAAGACTGGAGATTATTCTAGTCTCTCTGCTACTGATCTTCAAATTATAGCTTTGTGTTATCAATTAGAAAAGGAATTTGTTGGGACTGATCACATAAATAAAGAACCAACCTGCAAGGTAAAGTTAATCACTCCTTTAGTTTCATTATTATTTTTATTTGTTGCATAAAAATAAGCTAATAAATGCAGCAATACTTTGTGATTATCTTGTACCTTCCGATATGTCATTATAACCAATTATGAGTTGCAACTCTGTACTCTTCAGAAATAATTCGAATTTTAGATATGTGTTTAATATTTGGGGTTGTAAGAAATGTCAATGACAGTAAGGAATCTTTAATGAAAAAAATTTAACGACTACTGCACTAACTTTTTGAAAGGACTTTTATCTTGACAATATTGTAAAGATGTTCTGTGCTTAAGCATCCGTGCCTTCTCTAGGATTTGAACCTAACCTAAAGGCTATGGTAGTTTGTTCTACCAGCAGGACAGCAGTGTGAGATATGTAAAATTTTTTATTTGAGATAAAAATTATTAAGTGTATTAGCAGTACTGAAAGGTTGGCTTTGCTTTTGTTTAGTTATTTTAGATTTAGTGTTTTATTGTGTAGTTTCTAATTTATTGTTATAAATATTTGAATTTGAATGTAATTTAGAAATAATTATTCTGATTTAAATTTTTAAATCATCTCATGCTTGAGCAAGAACATATCCGTTAATATTAATTCACTTGCCAACATTCTATTTATTGAGTGAAAAATGAATAAAATTAGTGAAATTAGTGTGGGTTACTCAATATGTAGTTAAAAACTAATAGTGGTGTTAAATGAATTCAAAAGTTTAAAAAAAAAATGTTCTAAATAACTTTAGATTTTTTACTCACATGGTACTTTTTATCTTCAATTTCAGAAATGATTTGATTTGTTTTTGTGTAACATCAATCAAATAATTAATATTGACTTTTCTGCCATGTAAAAATAAAATGACAGTTTATCTGAAGGAATCAGTTTGACTTGTCCCCCCCCTTTTTGTAAGCATGCACTTTAAACATCCAAAATCTTTTTGTCTTTAAATAAATGTAAGCAAACTTTTACATCTATTACTGCAGATTATGCATTCTATAACCTCTTTTTTTCCCCCTGCTTTTCCAATTGCATCTGCTATTGCTTATTCCAGGTAGGTTTTACTACATATTAATATATGCAGTAAAACCTACCTGGAATTGCAAGGACTATATATTCATAATGTATGCAAGAAACCTTTTTTCAAGTTGCAAGTTTCTTTTTTCATGATTTGTATTTCATTTTTTACAGTTATTCCTGTATTCTTTATTACTTGCATATATTTCTTAAATTTCGTAATTTGTTTTCCAAATTCTTTTAGAAAAAGACATCACTTAAAAAAATTTTGCTTTTATGAAGAAATCTGCATGCATAAAAACATCAAAAGCATTTGTTGCTAATTGGTGAAGTTTATTAGTTGTGTCTA
Source organism: Stegodyphus mimosarum (assembly GCA_000611955.2). Classification (NCBI taxonomy): domain Eukaryota; kingdom Metazoa; phylum Arthropoda; class Arachnida; order Araneae; family Eresidae; genus Stegodyphus; species Stegodyphus mimosarum. The sequence continues at coordinate 494,602 of KK119094.1, read as the reverse complement.
ATATGTCAGGACTGAGTGTTCTGTGCATGTTCTTTGCAAACATTTTTGAAGTAACTCCTTCTAAACTACAGTCCTGCTCTGGAACAGGGAGCTGAAAAAATGTTGGCTTTGTTCTGATGTAGAAACTGTGCTGGAGAATAACTGCACGTGAAAGGGATTTAAAATCCTCTTTTATTAAATCACTATTATTTACACACTTCCCTACTCGGGAGAGTTACAAAAAGTAAAAGGCCATACTTGGCCTAACTTAACAATCAAATAAAGTTAATACTAAAACTAAAATAGAAATCTAATTAAACTTTGCTCACAGAGCAATTCGCAGAGTTTGGCCTCTAACTAAATGGTGCGTAGCAAGAAATACTAATACTAGCGCACTTCAAGTTATTTCAATATGCAATCACGTAGTAAGCACTATGGTTTATAATTTTAGCTGCTAGCTGGTCAGGCGAACGTCGAGCAGACTGACCGTGATCTGAGACTAAAGCTCTCTCACACTGAGAGGTTTCTACCTCTGGTTTAAATAGTACTTGGCTGTACTCCAAATTAGCATAAGCTGAAAACGCGCGCTTCTTCTGACGGGAAGTTGAAACAGAGAAGAGATAGAAAGATTTAAATTAAAATAAAACTTGGTTAGTTTAACTAAAACCTTACAAATATGCTTCCAGTATACATAACTATCTATGATTTTCAGTCATCTGCTTCTTAATCTGATCTTGTAAAATACAGTTGAAGGAAATTACTGATGTTTTCTTTTTAGGCACATAAGAATTTTCATATGTTTATAACACAAGAGATGGCAGCCGAGGGCAGCCAAATGATATTATCGCAGTTGAATACCTGAACAGTGTTTCCCATCCCAGCATTTTGTAGTTAAGATTGTAACACTTCTTTAGCAACAGCATTTAGATTCATGAGAAAAGTGCACATAAAGAAAGCAGGAAAGGAGGAGAAGAAACTGTGTTGAATAAGTTAACAGTTAAACATGAATAGCTTAGCAATAAATAAAATGAAGATTTTACTATTGCTGTAGAGAAAAAGAGTGAAGCCACATGGTGTTGCCATGATAAGTTAAACTGTACAAAACATGCTTGCAAGCACAAAATGTAATTGGAATGTGTATATAAAAGGAGGAACTAAAAAGGAATTTCAGAACCATACACAATTTGAAAAGGAGTAGTCAAAAAATGGTGAAATATTTTAAATTAAATAAACTGAAAATTTAGTAAAGTGAAAAAAGCAGTTATTTAAAAATAAGGTTTGAATCATAATGCAAGGCGACGCAGAGTAGTAAAGCTGTCGGTAGAGTTGCCATAATTGCCAGCCATTGATACGAGACATTTAAGCGCTAAATAAATAAAACATCACAAAAGAGGGTAGGTAATGGTTTGTTTTACTCTTTGTTTACTTTTTAAAAAATCAGTAAATTAGACTGATAAAATGAAAACCTAGAATAATAAAAAAGGTAATATTCCTTTTTTGCCTAGTCATATTTTAAAGTTGATTTTATTTTCTTATTTATATCATTTTCTTTCATGTAGTTATGAAATTGGGAGCAAGTCATTTTTAAAATGTAAAGGCAAATCTAAATTGCTTCAGTTATCTCCACTGACAGCTTATTTCATTTATCTAACCACCGAGTTCACATTAAGGAAAAGATTCTTTTGACATTTGCATTTATGCACGGGTATGGCAAATATGCATTCGCATAGCATTATTAGACATGACTTCTGTTCAGTATACTTTGCATCTGCAAAGATCTTCAGCCATTTCTCTTCCATGATCAGTTTCATAGTTGCTTCTCAGTTTTGGTTGGTTTATTTTACTTCAAATAAGCTTCTAGATATACAAGCTAGTTGAATAGAATCTCAGTGTTCTATTATCGATGTTTCTTGCATGTAAATAAGCAGTAGCACATTCTGTTTGTTTTCATAGAGAAACTTCGTTGAGAGTCATCCAGTCTAATGAATTGTATTTGTGAAATGATTGTGACCGTTTCTCAATATATTTCACAGCAGTATTAAAGAAATCAGTAGCTTGTTTTCGAAAGTTTCCTCTTTGCTACTGCAAAATCGAGCTTTGAGATTTTTTTTTTTTTGTCACCATTTCAATAAAATTGGATTTTTTGCTTTCAATGATGTGTTGTTTTTTTCTCTTGTAATATAGAATTTACTTCCAGGTCTGTGATATTTGACTTTTCTAAATCAGAGATTCAAACATATTGAGCAAACGTGTTGCGAGTCGAGATAGAAAATGAAATTTCAAGCAATTAAGGGACGTGAAATAAGTGTAATTTTGCATGCTTTCAGTTTAGAGATAATTTGTTTCATGTAGGTTTCCAGGTGACTTTTGGATTGGGTATAACGTCAAGGTATTGACTGATTTAGGCTGTAGGATAATTATTACATTTATTTAGATATGAATGTTTTTGTGAATATTGGAAATATGAGGTATATTGTTTAGTAAATGTCATTTGCATGTTTGTATGTTTCAGAGTTGCTAACTCTCCTGATTTCCAACCGTTCTTCCGCCAACATGATTTACAGCATATTTCTCCTGACTTTCTCTTATTCTTAAGATTTCTCATGATTTTTATGCAGCTTGGCTTCATTATTTGCATCCCCAAAAAAAGCACCTGGTTTTTCTCTAGACTGCATAGAAGTAGTTTCATCAGTGAGAAATTATGGCATGGTTCTACTTTGTGAGTGAGAGCACAGGTCCAAAAACATCATGTTCCATTTCTCCAATGAGCATCGAGTGCGACTGCGTGTGATCTGGCACATATTAGCCAATGAGCACAAAGCAAGTTCGAGGTTGTTATTTCGTCCATCTTGTCGCTAACCTGTGTGAACGTGCGTGCTTTTGAGGAATAGTTTAAGAAATTACAATATTTTGTATTAGTTATATCTGCAAAAAAGGTAAAATACTCAGGTACTTTTAAAAAATCATACACTTTCCTTCTAATATTTCCTCAAGGAAATGTAATGCATTTTGTGACGTGTACCGTTGGTCATTGCAATTTTTTGATTTTGTGCAGTGGAAGGGCCGATGTTCTCAAACATGTTCGTACACATAAACAAGGACAACATGAGGTCTATTGAAAAAAATGAAAAGTTAATTTTTTGTATGGAAACAAAGGACCGAAAAGTTATTAATGCAGAATGTACTGTTTGCATTTAAGAATTAGTAACTGAACTTTCAGATGTCAATTAGTAATGACTTGAAGTTAATTCATTATTAAAAAATATATTTCTATCATTTAAATTATCAAAATCTTTTTGTCACTGTAAATCTCCCGGTTTCTAAGAAAATTATCCCAATTTTTGGATGGTTGGCAAGTATGATGTTGTTACTTAATTTACATATCAGAAAATACAAGTAAACATGCCTGTGGATTGTGAACTTGAATTTTCTGATGTGTAAAGTAAGTATTATTCTCAAGAATTGAGGAAAAATTTTCTTGCATGATGATTAAAAATCATAAAGAATGAGTTGCTTTTTTTTATTATTATTCAGTTGCTACTATAGTTAATCTTTTCTTCAAAAACTCTTTAATGAATATTTAATCAATTAAAAAAATAAAATCAGCTTTGACATGTGGTGTGGTGCTCTCAATAGTCTATACCAGGTATATGATTTCTTCCTTGATTTTTTAGTTCAGTAGAAATACCAACCATTTCAGATATCAAAAGTTCACTATTAGTAAGACAGTGCAAAACTTCTGAATTTCAAATATTATTTTAGACATGAAATTTATAGTCCTCAGTAACGTCCTATTGTTAAATGTATGTTGTTGTGTACACAATATTGTATGATTTAAGTATATTTATTTCCAGATTTCATATAGGAGTTACATTTTCCTATTCATAGTAATATGGTTTATGTATTGAATTTTTATTGAACTATAATTTGCTGATAATTGTTTTTATTATGCCATAGGTTACAGGGAAATCACCTTTCAGTAATAACCAATTAAGTGGATTTTATTATCCTCAGGTGAGCATTTTAAAGTTTTTCTTTTTAAATTAAAACTGATGGAACAACATGAGATAAATTGGACATCAAGAAATGATAGTGACTTGTGTTTTATTCTGCTTGTGACATGCAAGCTAAATATGAAAAATAAGTTGAAATAGCATTTAACTAACTATATCCAAGCTTATATATATATTTTATCCATTGTTTGATTTCTTTGTTGTAAATATTTTTCTATTTTAACTGTTGTCATAGTTTGCCATAGTCATAACTGCAAGTCTGTCTAGTCTATCTGAAAGATTTAACTACTGTAACATTTGTTTTTAAAGCAACATTTATTTCAATTCTTTCTTCTGAGCTTATGTTATACACTGAAGAGTTAAAACATTATAACCACTTACTCAATAATGCATTGCATGACCTTTGGCCTGTAAAGCAGCTGCAAGTCGCCTTGGCATGGATGCCACAAGTTCTTGGTAGATGACTGGAGACAGGTTGTACAAAGTGGCCATGCAAAGTTGAAATATTCTGACATGGTGGTGTTTGAGCTCTGAGCTGGCGCATCATGATATCCCAAATATGCTCTATCGGGGACATTATTTGGAATTCATCCTTATGCTCTTTGAACCATTACAACACAATTCGAACCTTATGACATGAGGTGTTACCCTGCTGGAAGATTCCTTCAATTGGGAAGACAGACACCATGTAAGGGTGCAACTGATCCACAGTTATATTCAGACAGTCTGCAGCTTACTATAGATTGTCTATGTATGTCACTCCGATGACACAGAAAATATCTATGCAGTATTCCAGTTCCTTCCACACTCGTGATAGAATAGCTTTGCTAATTATTCAAGCACCTCAGTTATTTGATGCTATATAATTGCTATAACTCTGGGGAAATAGAGGCACAAACACTTTGTCTTTAATAAAACTCCATTATAAAAAAACACAAGGAGTTAGATCTAGGGATTTCAATGGCCAACAAAGCAATGGTTTATCGTTTGACCCAGCATAGCCAATCAAGCAGTGAGGTAGACTATCATTCAGGAGCACAGTCTTGTTGCAGAATGAAGCTGGAAGTCGTTTATTCCATCTGAGGGAACAACCAGTTTAATAGCATTTGTTAGTAAATGCATGTGCTAATAAATTTTTCCACAAAGAAAAAAGGTTCAAAAACGCAACTGTTGGGAAACATGGCCTGAAATTGCTTTATCCACCGTTTATGTTATGACACTGCTGTGGTTCTTTACTAATTTTCCTGCAAAAATATCTTTGAACGACAATAAACGATGATGTTTTGGCATATTCCTAAACACAGTATGTTCACTTACATTGGTGGCACCATTTTGATTAATAATGCCTCTAGCGGTGATTTGATAAATAGAAGATTTTTCAGTGTTGCCAGATAAAACTTATATAATTGTAGTTTAAGAATTAATTTGTTTCAGCTAAATAAATCAATTACAGAATTTGTACTGTACTATTCTTTTTATTCCATTCAATATGAAACATACTGTATATATGTGAAACTTTCCATAGAATTGCATTAGTCACTTTTGTTGTAATTTGATTTTTTGTGTTTTGGTTATTGTTATTTTATTGCAATAAATTAATATTGTATGATGGGTATCATTATTGTATTGTTTTTTTGTGAATTTGCTTTTGTTTAATGCTTTTCAAGATTGAACATTTTGTACTGTTTTTCTCATATAAAATTAGTGGTTTTTCCCTTGTTTCTGTATCTTCTAAACCTTGTTAATTTTTAAATGTAATAAGATTTTATATATGAAAATCATAATTAAATAGCATCTGTATTAGAGTTTTTAAGACAGAAACAAGAATTTAGCACATCGGATACCAAAATCAAATTTTGTATGTCTTCCATTAGGATTTAATTTACAGATATAATTTTTTTTATGAAAATTTACATGTCCATAAAAAATTAATCAAATGCTATAAAAATTATTGGTTATATTTTTTGTACATAGCTAATGTATATCACTTTTATTTGTGCAATTTAAACATAGTGTTTAAGGGAATTAAATTGAAATGCCACTTGAGCTTATTTGGGCATTATTATATAAAATAATAGTGAGCAATATTATGTAAAACGCAGCTCAAACCTAGATCAGAAATATTAAATAAAATTAATTATGTTAATATTGAAGTTTGGATTTTTATACTTCTGTAAATTTGGTTTACAGTGTTATCAAATTGATAAAAACAAAATATATGTATTATTTAGCCTCTATGATTCATATTTTATAATAATATTAGGAAGATGTCAACAGTTTAGATGAGGAATCTTCTAGTGAAGAAGAAGGTGCATTAAATTCTCCGGATGAGAAACCCACTAAAAACTCTGCATCAGTTGAAAACAGCACAGAAGAGGATAGCAATATAGGAAACAGCACAGAAGACGGTAACAATGTAGCAAACAGCAATTGTGAAAATGTATCACATACAGATTCTGATGAAGAAGGCTGGATTACTCCAAATAATATCACCGAAATACAAAAAAAGATGGGGTTTTTGGCATTAGAAGAAAGTTCTTCGACAACTGTGGGTTGTATCACAACTGATTTTGCAATCCAAGTAAGCAGTATAATTTAATTGCTACATTTATATAGCTTCTGTGCAATTTCTGGATATCAGTTTTCTATGTTTTAAGAATTAATTGGTGCCTTTGGCTGCACGCAAGAATTAAAGTTGTTTTTTTTAATTCAAAATTTTTTATCTATGAAAAGTGTTGACAATTAGATTAAAGTCCTTATATTGAGGAATCAAAATTCTCTTTATGCAACTGATGCATTCATTTTTATAAATTAAGTATAAAAACATTTTTATATTTAGTTAACAGAACTGCATATATTTGCAGTCAAACTGCACGGATTGAAAGTACTTTTGGGTGGGGATCTCAAAAGAAAATTACACACTTTTCCGTTAAAGCCATACCACAATATTTTCCTGTATTGTAGCCATTAAAGCTTGCATGGCATCATCGGGGATAACAACAAAAGAACATTCTCCGGTGTTAAGAGATGATAACCCTAAATTCTATTGTTGCCAACCAATTAAGTAAAGCATCTTCTGGTTGGTATTAGTTAATCATTTGTTCTGCAGTTTTGTTTGATCTAGGAATCTTGCAATCCAGTTGTTTTTTGGAATGTGGTCAGGAAAATTTAGTACCATTCTAGCTATGCAGCATTTAATTTATTCTACAAAAAAAATTAATATTTTTTTTTCAAATTTTTAATGGCAGATTACAAAAACAACTGTAGGCAAAACAAGCAAAGATAAATGAGAAGATCAAAACTAAAAAAGAGTCCACAGTATTATCTGTAATTCTGTTTTGTGTGTCGTCTCCGAATATTTCTCCCAGAGTGATCCATTAAGTGCAAAACAATGACTCAGATGCGAGGCATCCGTTTCCTCATGAAGTTTGCACAATTTACGAATTGGGGTTGGGATGATGCTCATTGGATGCAGATGTTTTAAAAGGCAATCATGACCAGTAACTAGATGAAAGGTACAACAAATTTCTTTCTGGCTATAAAGGAGTGTCAAAAATTCTGTTAATCCATATCTCATGACTTCCTTTCAGTAATGTCTGTCCAAAAAGCTAATGTGTAGTAATTTTTTAATTACACTTTTGGCAGTGTAAAAAGAGATTTGGTTGTCAGTTATTTGGAGAATATTGACCTCTTTCAAACAATAAAAGGGGCCAATATTCTTCTAATGAAATATAACTCAATATTATTCATCATTAAGATGCACAAATCATATTATCATTATATTAAACTCTACAGGTAAATAGTCTCATTAACCTCTGTGTGTTTATGAAGTGAAAATAAATTGGATACTAAACGAAGTTGGAATTCCGAGTCAAAAGTGGCTTCCTCAACTGGACATTGTAATCTGCATTAAGTAGTGAAACAGAAGCCATCAAATTTATAAATCAAGTATTATTTTATTGGAGGTAAACCATATAATTTATGAATTTATTTAAATTTTGATTGTCTCTGAGTTATACAAAGTTCTTTTTCATGTGAAGTGTTTCTGTTCACTCTGATATATATTTAAGAAAGTAAAATTACTCTTGATTCAGAACAAACGGAGATGGAGGCTAAAGTGAAGGCTGATTTAGCAAAACTTGAAATTACATTATAAGCTGATAGAACTAATTTACGCCATCTCTTTGCTATGGCAGCAAATACGTTTGGCGGTATTCATCTTAAGACTGATGTTGAAAGAAACATTCACATTCAGTTTTGCAAAGTTGTCGAGAAGGCATAAAGTTATACATGAGAAGAATTATAAGCAGCATGATGAAGGTAAATCTCTTAGTTTCTAGTAAGCTGAGACCTGATAATTTAAAATTTTTCAAATTTCGTCTTAGGAAATATTATCTTATGCCCGGATTGTGGGTTGCATTTTGGGGTCAGTTTTACTGAACTCATAAAGATGAAAATTTGAGACAATAAATTTCAGTATCTGCTTTCTTCATTAAAACCAAAGACTAAAAGCATGTGATATCACTGAAAGTTGCCTACCTTTTTCTAAGGACAACTACATGAAAGTTATTGACCATTTAATCTCGATTTGGCAGAAAGGACATATGGATTGAAGTTTATATTTAGAATCTTTTGGCATTAGTAAATAATAAGTCTGTCATCAAATTAACTGATTTATACAATAACTTGGCTCTTAACGAGGAGTGCTAGAGACATTGTATGTGACAGCATCAAATTACACAGCAGTGCTGTATCCTGGAGTCATATAATGCAACCTTGGCTGGCATTCTGCCAAAGCACATAGAATCGTTCAGAAGGGGCATTAATTACATGCCATGAGGTGAAAGGTCGTGTGAAAGTACTCTTTTCGTTGAAAATGAGAAAATTGATTACAATGTTTTTTATCGAATAGTTGTGGAAATTAGCATTTGCTGCAGACATTATGGAATACCACAACGAATTAAATTTAAAGGGAAAAACAGTACTCATATGTGAAGCATATTCTATCATAAAGACATATTGCTGAAAATATGCATTGTTTGAAACGCAAATAAGATTAAACAAATTTGACTATTTTCCATGCTGTAAAATATTTCAAATATTATCAAAATCCCCATTCCCCCCAAAATTCATGTAGGATATATTTTCTGAACTTATACTACAGTTACAACATCATTTTTCGGATCTTGATACGAGTGCAAAACGTATTTCATGTTCCAAAATCCATTTGATTGTAGAATTGAGGAGCTTCCATCAGACCTTCAACTAGAAGTGATTGATTTTTAAAATGATGATATGGCTAAAAAATGGTGTTTAAAAAAATGATCTAACTCAGTTTTATAAATATCTTTTGGAAGATAAATATGCTGAATTAAAAGCATGTGCATGGGGATGGATATCTGTACTTTGGAAGTATTTACCCAATGCAAAAAGACAATCACAATTCAGATCATTAACAGATGACCATTTGCAAGCAATTTTACTGGTACTAGTTTTTAACTTCAGTATGATGAAATATTATCTCACAAAAAAATTTCATTCCTTGTAATTAGAAATTTTAATATATTTAATAATAACCTTTTCATAATATGTAAATGTCTTTTTCCTCCCATTTTCTTCCTTTTGGGGGGGGATAAGTGTTAGATGTATGTAAATATTATGTAAAACTATCGCTTAATAATAAAAAAAGTATTTTTTTTTCCTGTATGAGAAAATTACTCATTCATATCTTCATGTTTGCTGTTTGGCTCGTCGAGCCTAAAAGTTTTACAGTCTGGCTCTTTCTAAAAAATGTTTACTGACCCTTTTGCACTATCATGCTGAAACCACATAGTTGACAAAGGGAGACACAATTTTCTAAGAAGTCAGGCAATGATAATTTAATATTTTTAATTTATGTGTACTTCTTGCTAGTTATCCAAAATGAATATTAGATTTTAAAATCTGTTATTCAGCTTTTTGAAATGCTTGATAAGGTTGACTATTATTTCCCTTCGTTCATTTAAAATGAAGCCTTGAAAGTCTTTTTGGCAAACTTCATCATGTTTCTTTTAATAGATTCGAATGATAAATTCCATGATGAAATAATTTGAACGTTTGGTTTTATCTGCTTAAAATGAAAGTTATCGATAGTATATGACAAGCATTTAAAATTGAGTTCATTTGTGAACAGTATTAATTTTGTATTACATTATATATTTTAAATCTTAGTTATAACAAAAAGTAAATAGAGAACTGTCACTAATTTATAATAATTAATAAAATATCAAAAATGACTAGCAAGTATTGAGAGCATAATGTAAACTCTTGTAGGATAAAAGTAAACAACACTTATATCACACACAGTAGACAGACATTTGGCAGGCCTTAATTAAAAAATCAGATGTGGACACCATGTGACTTCCTTGAACAGCTTGCTAAATTATACGCATTTTTTGCTGCACTTCATTTAAATTTATTCCACGGTTGCTAGCTTAATTAACGATCCCTTAAAGCAAGTAGAAAAAGACATAAAAAATTTCAAATTTTGAAATTAAGTATTCCAGTCCGTTTTTGTCGTATAGCAGTTGAACTCCTTATAATTTTATTTTTTCATTGCAAGTATCATATTTCCTAAATATAAATATATGAACCAGGAGATTGCGTTGTCAAAACTTTTTTTAAAAAAAATTTGTCTTGGTTATGAATGTCAAAACATGAATATTTTCTTCATTTACAGCACTTCTGTAATTGGAAATATATGACTATTACCAATGATTGCGAAAATAAAGGCTGGGTAAGGAGATGGGTACATATATATAAATATAAATATATATATATAAATTTGGTATTGCTGATTCAATAAAAAAGGGATATGCATAACTAGATGTTATGGCAATTCCATGTACAAAATTTTAACATTCTACAGCTAATCTTTTTTGAATTATGCTAGATAGATACATATATATGGATGGATGTTGCAGAAAATTATATTTTAATTCAGTTTTGGAAAAAGAATCCTATATTCTGTCTGTGTGTATGGAAGTGATGCAAAACAATGGTCTGAATGGATTCAGGACAGGTCAAAATGGATATTTCCAATGGAATATGATGCTGGAAATTTTTTGTGATTACAATATTTCCTTTACTTCACGTAAGGGAGTAAAAAAGGAGTTTATTTTTTTTAACTTTAAAACATGCTTAGAGCAATGTAACCTAATCCTTGAGTTTGAGTTCAACTTTCATAATTTAATTATTTCTTTTTTAGAATGTTCTGCTTCAAATGGGTCTTCATGTTGTTTCAGTAGATGGTATGCTAATCAAACAAGCACGTGTTTTCATCTTACGCTGCTATGCTTGCTTTAAGTAAGATATCCCTTTTAATATTTATCATGAATAGATATCTGTTTTATTGCTGATGTTGAAGATTTTCAGTAAATGTGACAAATGTATATCATCTCTGTCTTTAGTTATTATAAATTATAAAATGATAAGTCATGTTTGTTTTTTATGTAGAACAATTTGATTGATGCTGTAATGATAAAGGTTTTCCATTGAAACAATAATTTCAAGTTAGAAATTATTGTTTCAATGGAAATAATAATTTCTAGTTTGAAACTCCTAATATCCAAATTTGCTGAAATCGAAGCTTCCACTGACAAAATAAATAAGCCTGCTGAAACAGTTTTAGTTTGCTCGAGTTTCATTTCTCAACTGTCATGTTGCTTATGTGAGGTTTTCTTGTATAATGTGAATGCCAAGTGAGTTTCTCTTAGGAAGTCCTTCACAAAGGAGACAACATTACCTTATCTGTAATCATTCAATCAGTCCTCGAATGGAGATTACAATCCATCAGATATTTGGAGAATTCAGATGATTGGGTGTTCTATTTTCTTGATGCCAAATGCAGCTTAGGCTGATAGCTGTTGCATGTTCAGCCTGTAATCCAATCTTAATACATTATTATTAGTTATTAAAATAAAAATTAAAAACACACATATAAATTTGCAGCATGATTAATTTTACTTGGCTGTGAATGGAGAAGAAATAATTTGGAAAATTGAAATTGCTGTTATTTTTTAATATAATTATCTTGTATACAATTTTTTACACTGATTACATCATGACAATATAGTTGCAACACATATTTTCTTGAAGATTTGTTTGTCACTGGAAAAGTGAAAAATTTGTAATCTTAAAGAATGTACTTCAGAACTGGAAAAAGCTAAAAATTGCTTAGAAGGAGGTCATGGAGTATGAGCAACCATTTTGAAGCTGCTGTCAGTAAGGAACTTCTGAACATGAATATGAATTTAATGAATTGGTGCATGCAGAAGGTATGGTCTCCAAAAATTAAAACCTGTAGTTTTTGAAATTTCCCTGCATAGTAATCTTGTAAATGATGCAACTTCCATTTCATTCTTATTAGAGTATGAGAAAAGTCTTTAAACTCCACCCATTTTTTAAAAAAAATTCTAATGAGTAGAAGAAAACCATCGCATCTTTTTCGTATTAATCTTGCAGTGCTAAAAGGAACTTTATTTTCAAAACATTTTTATTGGTTGTGGTTGTCACTATGTCAATGTTCAGTTGATAATTTCTTATAACAAGCTGTTCCACTTCCATAATCACTTTGACTGGTTGATGTACAGCCTGGGCTCCTTTAGTTTGTTTTCACTGATTATTCAGTTTTCAGTGATTTGCTAAAACCCAAGAATGCACTCTTTTCATGTCCATGACACCATCATCAAATGTTTCACTTAAATAATGGGATTTTATTATACCAGAGTGAAGAACATAAATTATAACTTGCTATTTGTCATCTTTATGTACCGTAGGTGTTACTTAATGTGTTCATGCACTTTTGTATTTTTAATTAGGAAAATATGAAAGTTTGCGTATGAACTGCTCACAGTATCTTTTATGCAAAAGTTCATTTATCAACTGTTTATAGCGTTTCTGGAAATTGATGCTCTATGCTTAATTTTAAGACTCAAAGGGCATCCTTCATTGGAAGAAAACATGACAATGTCAATTGTAAGAAGAAAAAAAAAAGTTGGCTAAAATTTTTAGGGAAATTTAACAGCCCAACTGCTTGGTTATTGAATTTCTTATTTGTCTACGTTTCTCTACCATATGGCATTTTTTGTAATCTATTTTAATTTTTTTATGTGACTTTTATTTAGTTTAAAAAATTTATTCTATAATATTTTGATCTTATTAACCGTATTATTTATCACAGTAAGCAAATTCTCTGTACAAACGGATGAGATTTCGGCAGTTTAATAACAATATTTGAATCACAATCATATTAAGCAGTGGCTGCTGCAGTATTTAAAATGCTTCCACCATGAGATTAAGTTTTCATCATCTAGGTGGTTCTTTCCTCTGGCTTACTCAATTTAAATGCCACATCTTTTAAAATAATTTTCTAACTCTACATGCTTCTGTTGTCAGAAAGAAAAAAAAATGACGGTAGGCTTTGGCTCTTAGTTTAAAGAGCCACTAATGTTTAATGTGTAGTGTTGCTAACATAAGTGGGAGCATGTTATAGAACAAATAAAACAAACAAAAGATTTTATACACACATATTTTATTTTTTATTTATTACATTTGTTACAAGAAATAAGATGCATAATTTAAGATGTCTCCAGTTATATTCCTAGTAAATTTTAAACCTATAAATGAATTGCCAAGTGTACTTGGATAGTTACTTGGCACCATATTGGCATTAAAATGACATTTTATAAAATCAAATCCTTTTTCATTTGGTTTGACATCCACATTGAAATCTTCCATTATAACCATAAGAACATCTGTACCTACAGTAAACTTCTCATCGATCAATAAAGTAGTCTCGGAATATTTCATCAGTGTACTAAGCAAGAACATCATCAAGGCTCCTGAATTACAGTCGGATGAATATGCTAGAATAAATCTTGACTGTCCATTAGCAATTACTGTCTACCAGACGATGATGCCACTTGCACGTAGTCATGTATGCAAAATTTTGGTATTTTTAATATGTTATTTATTATGCATATACTATTTGTCCAATTTTATTTATTTATTTAATTTTGTGTGTGTTCATCTATCTAATGGTGTGTTTAGATTGATTGTAATATTTGTAGTTTTGAAGACATAGGCATTTGGGCACATCTCAAATAGCATCTTAATTTTTGCTTTCCCATCAGACTATTATAGAGGAACGTAATCCTACTTTAAAATTTGGAGATTTTACAGCTGGAATGCATCACATGTATCAATAATCAAAGCACTAAAAAATAATTTTAAGTAATAAAAATATACATGCAACAGTGAATTAGATGGATAATTTTGTTGAGGGAATTATTAAATGCGAGAATGTGAAAGAGTCTAGACGTATTTCTGAGAAAAATTTGTTAGTTGAAAATTTATATGAGAAATATTGTAAATAATATCCCAGACAAATACATTGTCAAATCTTCCAAGATATCAGACATTTGGTTGAATGAAAATGGGCATATCATAGGCTGCAGCAGTAAGTCATCTAAACGTCAGCCATAGAGTTATCCACTAATTATAGAATTAGTTCCTTATTGAATGTACAGTGTCAAGATGATCCAAGCCAGGCCATCCATTGGTAATGCACTTTCTGAGAATTGCTGTCTCACACTTTCAACTCCATGATGATGCATTCACAGAAAAGTCTAGGTACTTGACTTTTAGCATCCTATGATTTGGAGGAGATTAGGAACAAGTTACAGCCAGTTGAGCAAATGGGATACTTTCTGAGGTGCTAATGTGATTGTTTGATTACAATTCAGTTTAGGCAGCTCATACTGGCCTGCACATTTTTCCTGCAGGATCTAACTCAGTTTGAATTTATTAGAACAATATGCTCGAAGTATATGTAAGACCAACTACTTATACAATCAGCAATTCTTATTATTTTGATGGATAACAAGATATTCATCATTGCAGTGCGTGATCATTATCTTGACAAATAAGGTATTTAGGAGATGGACTAGGTGTTTTGATTACTGCATCATAATGTAATTGAGACATGTGAATCATTTTATAGGTTTTCAGGATTGCAAGATATACAACTTTTGTAACAAACAGTAAGTCTCTGCATGGTCTATACTTCTGCCAATTTTCATATTTATATCTTATTTGCATTAAAAAAATCTTCTGAAAACTGTTTTTTAGTTTTTGTATGGTTGTGTCTTATAGCAGTTTCATATCTCAATTACTACTAGTTTCAATTGTGTGTATATACATGTTTGATTTTAGTTGTTAAATACTTAATTTTTATTATTTTCATTGTGTTACTTTTAATTGTAATTTCTTTTTAATTTAGGACCACCAGTAATATTACAAAAAAGTTTTGTCCAAATTGTGGAAATAAAACTTTGAAAAGAGTTGCAGTTACTGTTAATGAAGATGGAACCAAAAATATACATATTAATTTTCGTAGACCTATCAATATAAGAGGAACCAGAGTAATTATTTTAGTTCTATTTTATTTTGCTTAAGTACTTCTGTATATTTTGAAAATTATGTAGCAATTGTACATATGCATTTTATTTAATTATTTTTGTACTCCCTTTCACTTGAAATTTATTTGTACGCATTATATTTACAAATTTCAATTGAAAGGGACTATTTATGAGTTCTTATATATGTATATTTGAAAGCCCCCATCATATTATCATGTTGCATTCATCCACTGGATAATACTTTGACTGTTATAATATTAACAGTATGAAAACTGCACATTTGTGTATTTGAATTTCTATAAAAATGTCAATACCTGTTAGTGAAAGTTAAAATTTTAAAATATCTGGTTGTAAAAAAAGTTTTCCGCCAAAAAGTTTCTTAATATACACTCACGTTTGTGAAAATTGCAACACCAAGAAGGAATCGTCATAATTGAATGCAGTTTAATACACAGTTGAGTGGTAGTGGTACAAATAAATGATTAAATGTTCAAAGCAAACAAACAAGAACAAGAGATCAGAATCAGTATTTTGTGTGGCCCCCACGAGCCGCAATAGTGCTGCTA
>KK119094.1:464105-477721 GCA_000611955.2 Stegodyphus mimosarum | reverse complement strand
TACGACAATCCAGCTTCACGAAGGCCGATGATTCTCCCTCGTTCAAACTCTGTAAGTTGTTCAAATCTCGCTCTCTTTCGTCGACGAGGCATAAGTACAGATTGAGTTAACGTTTACCACTAGCAGATAACCACCGATAACCATACACGCCTCGCTACAGCCGTCTATTTATTCGGATCCATCAGCCGTTCAGAGGGCGCTGCTCAGCATACACATGCGCTACGGATTTGCAATTCTAATCATTTGCATATCATGCGCTACTTTGCATTTCCTGAAAATTTCAGCTCACTCGCGTAAGTCCTTCATGGTGTTGCAATTTTCACAAACGTGAGTGTAGTTAGGGGAAACAAGAAAGCAGTACCTTTAGTGCGGTTAGTGATCACTACCCAAATCTATGATTTTCTTGCAACATTTTGGTAGTTCTTCAAAGCTTTTGACCCAGAAACTTGGTGACAGTGAGTCCGAAAACAGATCAACCTCATTTTGGATGTCCTGTCTAGAATGGAAGATAGCACCAGTAAGATGTAGCTGCAGGTGTAAAAAAAGGTAGAAGTCCGAAGTAGCGAAGTTGGGACTATATAGTCAGTATGGTAAAAGATCTCATTCAAGTCCATACAGAGTTCCAGCCAGTGAATGCACTTTTGTATTATCTTGATGGAACATTGCCTTTTGCGCTGGAACTCAGTTCAATGATTTTCCATGAGAGCAGCATTAACACAGAGTGGCCCTTCCTCTTGAGGATTTTACCTTTTTCCTGATACTTCTTGCGGATAATGCCATGGTAGTTGCACCAGATACAAAGCATGATCTTTTTGTTAGTCAAATTTCACTTTGTGGTGCTGCCTGTGTTGATGAAGTAAATCCACTTTTCACCACAAGTGACAATCTGGTCCAGAATTTTGTCATTGCATTGCTATTCAAGCATATTAGTACAGGCCCAAATCCATCTGTCCTTATGTGCTCTAGTCAGCTCATGCGGCACTTAGCAACTGAACTTATGTCAAGTTTATGTGGTATATAGTATGACTAATGGGCATTGCACTAATGTCTAAATCCTTAGCAAGCTCTGGAGTGGTTGCATACTGATCTTCTTCCACAAGTTTTTGCAGGCGGGCCTCATCAACATCAGTAGGCCGGCCAGAGCACTCTGCTTCTTTAATGTTATAGTCTTTGTTTTTTAATTTTTGGTATCTAACCTTCACAGTGTCATATGATATAACATTAGTGCCTAAAACTATACACTTGATTTGGTGACATTTTGTAACTGACTTTTTGCAACAGAACTGGAAGTAAATGATGTGTCTAATCTGGTAGTAAGATAGTTCCATTTCAGACACTTTGTACTTAATGATAACAATGTTTTTTTTTACAAATTTTACAACACACTGTTCTAAAGCAAGTCTCTTCCAAACGGCAACACCCAACGTGAACTTTTTGCACAGATAATATTTGCAGTGGCGGGAAACTTTAATTAAAACCTGATAATTAATGAATCAATTGATGACAAATTTTTGGCAGAGCTAATTAAAATACTGAACATATACTGGAGAGATCAAAAGTGAATATCTTATGATAAAGTTTATTCAGAGGGGAAGAGTAAACTACAGATATTGATATGATGCTTATGAAAACAATCACTATTTAAATTTCATTGTCTAAATATTTATTGTATATAAGCCAAATTGTAAATTACATTTCAAATGTGAAAAAGTAGTTAATTTTTATTCCTATCCCCCAGAATAAGCTTTTATGACATTTGTTTAAAGTTAATAATTACCTCAGGTTGGCAATATGTTCATTGCATAAACTGTAGAATAATCAGAATTATGAACAAGTGCAGGAAATATGTAATTTTGAAGTAATATTTTAATGCTGTAACACTAGAAATGAAAACCAACATCCCTAAGAATATAGTTAGCATTTTAATGTCAGTAGGCTCCATTGTTAGGAAATTTATTATGATTAAGATTGAAAAATATGGAATGAACAGACGTGTTTAACTTTAAAAATTCATAGTACATGCTACTTCCATTGAATACAGTAGATGTTTGCTAAAATTACTATTTATTACAATGACCATTTAATTTTAACGATCAGATAGAAACTTGGAAGTTAAAAAATGTATTTGCATCAACATTCCTTGTTAGCTTGTGCATACCCTATCACAAATCAAGGATGTTCAAACCTTTCTGTCAGCTAAAAGGGTGAAGAAATTCCTATTCAGTACATTTTAAGTCTAATTTCTAAATAAGGACTACGCAGCATTTGTTTAGAAATTATTTCATTTGTTATGGTATTACTAAGTGTTTGTAAAAAATAATTTTAAAAAATGGTGGATAAAAAGCACATTGAAGTTTTATTTACTTACAGTGTATCATGAACTTAAAATGCAGAGAATATTTTTTTCTTTTTTTAATTTTGTAATCTGTTACAAGCTCGATCTGTTTTAATCTGTGCTAGGTTATAGATTTTTAACATAGAAACTGCATCAATTTTGAAGGCAAACAAAGTTTCTCTTCAGCAGCAGCAAAGAAATCTGCAACTGGAAAAGTAAGTTAATATTTATATCTTAAGGGAGTCTAGAGAGATACGTAGTGCCATCTGTTAGTAGAAATAATAATGAAAATTGAAAAATTAGGATAATAGAGATTTAAAAGTGTTAGGTAAGTTGGATTAAAATCATTAACTCAACATGGTAAATTTTTGTGAATGTGAAAAGCTTCAAGAAAATCTAATTCTCCAATGAAAGAAGCTTTCTGGATCATTTCTGCAGATCCAAAATCAACGTGGGGTTAAATTTCCAACTTCAATTAGCAATCAAAGACTTGTAAATATCACCTTTTCAGACATAAGATTCATGTTCCTTAATGCTCTTTTGGTTTGGCCGATATATCTCTAACCGTACTCACAAGATATGTTATAAATTCCTCAAGAATTGAAGTCAGAAATAATATCTTTAAGACTTGAAAATTGAACTTCTGGTGTATTCTTGCAATTTTGCAATTGACAGAAGGATGAAGGGAAGCACGACTAGGTTATCTAACAGCAGAATGTTTTCTTGGATGGAAAGAGGAAAACTTTAAAAGCTTTATAAAATCCTCTGTAAATGGCAACTGTTGTCAAATAGTTGAGTTCATAGTAAAAAGAAGTCATTCTTTGTTTAATTGGGTGACATGACTTCGCATGGGGAGGCAAATAGAAAAGGGTTATAGATAATAAGAATAACAAGGAAAGGAAGAGTATTGTCATATTCAGATTCAAATGTGAACTGGATTTAAGAAGCAATCGAATTAATAATAAAATATATGTTAAGTCTTCTTTGTTACCATCAAAAAGCATGAAAGTGTCGTCAACATAGCGAATCCAGAGACGAAAAGATAGTTTCTCAAATAATTTGACTTCAAAATAATGCATGTAAATGTCAGCAAGTATAGGACTGAGAGGATTTACCCATAGCTAATCCTTCAATTTGGCGATAATATTTATTTTGGAAAACAAAGTGAGTTTGACTCACTTTGCTTAAGTGAACATTCTCTCCAATTTCAGTATGCGAGAAATAGAATTCTCAAGGCATTTAAGTGATCCTTCGACTGGAACGTTAGTAAACAGAGATTTAACATAAAACAAAACCATAATGGAGCACAGGAGAGAAATATCTTTTAAGTTTTTTAACAACTTCAAAAGAATTTTTTATAGTGTAAATATTATTAGAAAGTAAAGGAGAAAATAAGGAAACATTTGGCTAAATGATAAGATGCCGTTCCTAAGTTGGAAACTATAATAATAATTAACTAAAAGGAATTCCAATTTTATGAACTGTTGGGAAGGTATAAAATCTAGCACAGTTAGCAATATGTGGAATGAGTGATTTCTTACAATGATTGGACAGTATATAAGAAGATTTAACAGCTGTTTTAACTTTTGTGAGATCAAAAGTTGAAGGATCTTTTGGGATCAAGCAATATGTGCCTTCACATATTAGTTTCATGACTCCATCCAGTTCACATTTGAATCTGAATCTAACAATATGCTTCCCTTCCTGGATATTCTTATAATCCGCAATAAATCTGATTTCAACACTACTGTTTACCGTAAACCTTTTTCTGTTTGTTTGCCTCCCCATGCTAAGTCATGTCACCCGACTAAAAAAAGAATGGCTTCTTTGTACTATTAATGTTTTTTGCACTCTCAAAGTTTGTTCTTCTGAATCTCTAATTGGTAATGAACTCAATTATTTGACAGCAGTTGTCACTGACAGAGGATTTTCTCCCATGATCACTGATAAAGCTCTTAAGTTTTCCTCTTTCCATCCAGAAAACATTCCGCTGTTAGAAGTAACATTAATAGCCTAGTTGTGCTTCCCTTTCATACTTCTCTCAGTTACAATATTGCAAGAATTCTCCTGAAGTTCAATTTTGAAGTCTTAGAGATACTATTTCTGACTTCAATTCTTGGGGAATTGATAGCATATCTTGTCAGCGTGGTTCAAGATATATCAGCCAAACCAAAAGAGCATTAAGGAACATGAAGCTTATATCTGAAAAGGTGAAATTTATAAGTCTTTGATTGCTAATCATAATTAGAAATTTAATCACAATTTCGACATTGGGTCTGCAGAAAGCTTCTTCTACTGGAGAGTTAGATTTTCTTGAAGCTTTTCACAAAAATTGATCATGTTTAGTTGATGATTTTAATCCAACCTACTTTTTAAATCTCTGTTAGCCTAATTTTTCTATTTTCATTATTATTTCTACTAACAGATGGCACTACTCTCTCATCTCGCTCAATTCCCGTAGGGTATAAATACATTTGTAACTTGGTTTTTCAGTTGAAGATTTCTTTACTCCTGGTGAAGAGGGGCTTTGTTGTGCCCTCGAAATCTGTAGCATAATCTACAATCTAAAAATGAAATGTGAATAAGTAATAATCATTGCAGATAATATATTCGTTCCCTTCGTAAGGTATTCTTAAGAACATCTTCATATTCCATGTGTTTGCAGCTCCTTCCTGCAGAAAATATGGGGTGGTCATAAAGAAACTTTGCCGACATCTGTACTTCTAGTGTCCGTTCCGGTTAACCGATCCAGATGAGATTGCAAATATAGCCATTCGGAGGTAGGCGCTCACGGTTACAATTATAGTTACAGAAACCCAAAAATGTCAGATGGCAACACCAACTTTTTACAGTTGCAAAATGTTCCACGCATGCGAAAACTCTAAATAGCATTGGAAGAGTACCGATATGTTCAAAAACAGATGTGTTATGCATACACAAAGAAAGAGTTCTGAAAATCAGGCAACGAAACACGATCTGGGCACACACAGAAAATTTTTATTTGACGGAGACAAGACACCAATCACTGATGACGACACATCTCGGACAAAAGAATACCTTTATGTAGGTCAAACATTTTCCACGCGGTTGCATGTGGCAGACAGTGGACAATACCACCTTTTGCAGCAAGGCTGTATATGCCAATTAAGCTGAAATGCACCTAGTCTGTCTATAGTATGCGAAGTGGCCAGTCGTTATCAGCATCATATCGTATTAGAAATTCATTTGCAGATTTCAGCGATATATACGCAAGGCTTCTGCAGCATTCATCCCATTTTGATAATGCTGTTTTGAATGAAATTTCCCAGGACTACACATACCTGCCTGGCATTTTATATTCCTATGCTGAATATCGGCGTTCTGTGATTGGTATCTTGCCTCTATCCGATGGAAATTTTCTGCGTGCGCCCAGATCGTGTTTCGTTGCCCGGTTTTCAGAACTCTTTTTTGTGTATGCATAACACGTCCATTTTGGGATATATCGGTACCATTCCAACTCTATTTTAGGATTTTAGCATGCACTGAACATTTTGCAACGTTGCCATCCGACATTTTCGAGTTTCTGTAATTATAACTGTAACCGTGAGCGCACTGTGTTGCTATTCATAGAATCTCGAACAGATGCTAGAAGTGCAGATGTTGGCAAAGTTTTTCATGACCACCCTGTATATTTCTGCTATGTACAGGGTGGTAATAAAAAAACTTTCCCATACGTAAACCACTAGTGGCCTATCCACTCAATGAATAGAAATCAAATTTCACATATTGTTATTTGAAGGTATTCACTCAATATTATGATAATGTAAAACAACAGAGCTCTAATAATTATAGTTACATTGAAAAAATTTGGAAGTTTTCAAATGGCGACAGCCACTTTTTCCTGTGCAATTTGAGCAGTGCATTGAAAATCAGTAAATGACGTTGGAACAATACATCTGCCCATGCAACATGTCAAGGACTAGTGACAACATAAAAGCATAGAGGGAAAGAACTTTTATTGGAATTACAAGTTTTCAATGTGTAGAATGTTCCAAGATAGGTAGGTACACATCAAATCTATGAGATTTGTAAGAATTGAAAGACACCTATTAACCTATGCTGCAACAAAGTTTTCCTATTAAAGTTAAACAGATTCCTCCTATAATGTTATATTTGCCATTATTGTGTCAACAATCTCCTGCATTCATTTTAATTGTTTTTCAGTGTTATCATTTATGAAGGTGTGCACATTAAAAACTTGTAATTCCTATAAAAGTTTTTTTTTTCTCTCTCTCTCACTCGTGTGCTCCTTGGTCTTAACAATGCTGCACAAGCAATTTTTGCCACACATATATCGTTCCAATATTGTTTACTGTTTTTCTATGCACTGATAAATTTGCACAAGAATTCGAAATTTTCACTGTGACCATAACCATGAGAGCTATATTGTTTTAAATCATCACAATCTCGAGCACATACCTTCAAATAACAATATCTGAAATTTCATTTTGATTGTTTGCTGCTAGGGGTTCATATATCAGGAAAGCATTTTATGACTATGTATATTTGACATTTCTACTATGCTGCAACAAAGTTTTCCTATTACATTGAGTTAATATGCATATCTAAAATAATTAATTTAAAAATAGTTAAATTTATTTTAGTAAATAGTAAGTAAATAGTAAAAGAATGATACTAACTTCTTCCTTCTTTCATTTTACTTTTAGTACTCTCTACCCATGCCTAAAGGAGGTAAGCATGCAGTCAATCCTATGTTATGTGAAGATCAGCCAGTTCCACAGAACAGACCTCCCAAATCTGCTCTGCAGAAAATTGATGCATTAAGTCCAGACTATGAAATTCTGCCATCTCCCTTTGCTAAAAATGATGTTTACAGTCGGGCTGCTTTATTGGGCATCAGAACAAACAAAAGTGGAAAAACAAAAAGGAACCCAAATGAATGGTCAAAACGCACTGGAAATAGGAAGAGGAACTAGAAATAAAAATATTTCATAAAAGAGTTGTTATTGAAGTGTCTATTTATATATGGTTAAATTTTCTTCACCAAATCAAACACCAAACACAAAATAAGGCCAAAATCTGTAATCTAGATCCTATTCTTGAATTATTAATTTGTTGAGGAGGCATAAAATTTTTAACAGCTTCCAACATCGAAGAAAGAATGTTAGTTATTTTATGCATTCATCACTGCAATAAACTCAATCAAGTACTATTTGAGGTGGTGTTGAGCCGTGCTTTGATGCTCTTCCCTATAACCACTTTACCGTTTATCCACTTTGTGGATCAACAAAGTGAAATTTATGGTTCACAGTTCATCGTTTGAAGCCGGCATCTCTTTATGGCATCATCATTTTAATCATCTTAATGGCAGCCAATATTTTGCTAATCTATCAGGAACTGCAACTAAAAAGCATTCACTGGATTTTCTGCACAGTGTGCCAAAAACCCATTGTTATTGAAGAACCTGCTGTTTTGCCAGGTGAAAAGGCTTACGTCTATTTCGATAATCTTGCCGCTTCCACCGATTTTCGCTATTGGCCTTGCTATTAAAGCTGCTGTGGCAATCTCCTGCATCAACAGTCATATTATAGTTCATCTTCCTTCTTACATATCTGACTTCATTCGGGTGCCATTTTTTAAAAAAAATAATTTTGATTTTAACTATAAACATATTAATTAATGAGCACAAGTATATTAATGATTAGTATATTAATGAGCGAAAACAGCTTAAAATGTAATGCTAAGTAATTTTAATTTTGAAAAATAATGAAAAAAAGGATAATTTTCGCTTACATTTTGCCTTTACGACAACAACCACGGTGAGCAATGTATACATAAATATACTAGATTTTTAAGTTGTATTTATTTTTACATTTGTTATGTATGCAGTGAAGCAAAATTATTAAGATATATTCTTGAGATACGTCAAAATGTATAGTATTTACTGTATATTTTCTTATTATCAAAATATAAAAAGTAAGAATTCAACTTTTAATTAAAATTTAAAAAATCTTCCACTTCAGAGCATGCATCAGATTATATGAAATTTATATGGAAAGTATCATTTAATTTCGTCGATAAAATTTTGAGTTATTACTGTTACCATTGGCAACATTTGAAAAAAATTGCATTTTTCAGAAAACAAGTTTAAAGTTTTCTTAAAACAATTTCTTAATGAAAGAAACATTTCTGACAATTAAAATTCCCCTGCTTTGTAACTGATGCCTTAATTCTTTTAACAAACATCGTGCTTTTTCTTTGGTTTTTTGCAAAACTTGTGGAATGCCGCTAAAGTCGTGATTTTGCACTTTATCAAGTTTTTGAATTCCCTGCTCAGTGTAAAATTGAGGACACATAGCTAACTTTAAATATACTTCAAGCACACCTATAAAGCCATCATTAAATAACGCAACATTTACAACTTAATTACTACTCCAAACATTAATGTTCACAAGTTCATGAATATTTCTTTCGGAACAATTTGCAATAAAATGCCATTAAAATGTTCCTTGATATTTTGAGTTTTGCCATATATGCACTTTTTTAATAATTCTTTGTTTGCACAACTATATATATATATGTTTAATTAAATTTAAAATATATGTTGATATACTAGAGGGTTTTCTTGGCTGATTTTTTCTTTTTTGCAATCGTACATTGATAGTTGCACCAACTCGTTGATCAAGCTGGACATTGACCATGTATTGGCTTTGAATAAGAGCTATAATGGAACAAGCAGTTATTACAGCCTGCCGTAACTCAATTATGTTTCCAACATTACTTCTAATTGCAATCCCTAATTCTACAGTTAACCAATAAAATAATCAGCCAGTTTACCTTTTCCTTTCAATGCAGGAGTGGAGTTTTTCACTTTTCGCAGTCTACGACCAACCCTTTTCTGTACATTTCCAATGCAGTCTAATTGCTTGATAGAATCTTTATCATATTATCTTTCAGAATTAAAAACTCTTAGAATCCCCATCCTCATAATATTCCGTGTACTTTAGCTTTCATAATTTAATAGATCATTCATAAAGGCGATAAGACCAACTGCTTCCATCCCCGAAGCTGCTCCTTTATAATTTACAGAACAATTATGTTACGCTTTACGTATGTCGCGCTGAAGATTGCGCTCCATTTTGCTTATTTTGTTGCAAATGGTGCAAAACCGTGAAATAACTTCCAAGTCATGTACTTTGTCAGCATTAGTATACAAAGCTGCAATACATCCATTCACCGACGAATACCCTCTCCGCCAAACTAAATACGAAATTAAGGGGGAAAACTATCACCATATGTATTACAAAATATCTAAACTTAATACAAAGGTTTATAATTTACAAAATCTTAACGATAAATAAGATTTCGAAATAGGTATGTCTCTTTAAATGCTCACTTCCAATTCAGAATAATGGAACTTCCGGTTTATTCCATTACAGAAAATTGCTTATAACTTCAGTTCTAATTAACCTATCAACAAGAAAAAACTTGTATTTGATAGCTAAAGATGTATTCTTTAAGATAATGTAATAAAGTAAAAATTGACATTTTAACCGAAAATTGACTTTTGTACGAGATCGGATACCTTCACAAAATTCAGTTGATGTCATCTTATGGCACCAGAAATATATGAACTTAACGGTTGTGAGGAAAGGGGTTTTGTAACCATCAAATCAATTTTACTTTATCTCATTATGGATTATTCATATTTTTATGTTCCAGACTACTTCTTAAGGGGTAATAATTTTAAACATCAAAATTTGAATAATCCAAGAGATCCATTTAAAGGTAAAAATAAAATACACAATAAAATGAAATGGAAATTGAAAAATATTCCTTTTATTGTGTATAAATTTTATCTTTAAGGTGCTCAAAGGGCCATGCGGAACAAAACAAGATGCAGTTCTAGTGGATTATTCGAAATTTGATGTTTCAGATTATTACCTCTTCAGAAGTATGTCTGGAACATAAAAATGGGAATAATCTATAATGCATTAGAAATTTCAGTACAATTGTTATATTCACATTAAATAAATTATAAAAAAATTTAAAAAATATTAAAGGATCATCTTTAATTCTGATACAATTTCAACATCTTCCTGGGATGGTTTAATTTACTTGTATTAAATTAGTTTAAGTTTTTGTTAAATCTTAAACATCTTTGGTGCTTGATTTTGAGGGTTTTTTTTTTTTTTTTTTTGGTTACATTTAAAACTGTATTAATTTGGTTAAACTGCCATTTAATACATACAAATTGAAGTTTTAAATTTAGCAAATTTATGCCATTATTAGTTCAGAAACAACTATTTACTTCTCTCAATATATCAGGGTGCTGCAGGCAATGCTGAGAGATGTAAATTCTGTATTTTTTCGCTACAACAGAATCCCAATCGTGCAACCTAAATGGACCTTCGCCTAGTCAGAATACCCGGAAAATAGTCAATACATTTAAAATGAGCAAAATTCATTCATTATTTCAAAAATTACATGCTGGTAACTTGAATAAATTACACATTTATACTGTATATACCACGAAGAATAAAAAAAGTTTATTTTCTTTCAGCCAGATCTCACAGTCTCTGCAGAACTCTCTGCTGATGAAGTGTTTTCACCAGCTGCTCCATGTAGAAATTCTGTCTCTGCTGTCATTATTTCATTTTCATTAACTTCTGTATCCTTCCTGTTCTGCACCATTTTAGCCTTCTGGTTAAAATATTTTATTGGAAGAGCATTTTTGTACACATTTTTGAAAGCTGATGGATTTTTTTACTTTCCTATCACAGCACGTTTCAAATGCATTCTTTACTTTCCTTGTAGCGAGTTGTTTTAGCAGGTAGCTTTTTGTAATTGTCTCGTCTTATCACAATTAAATATTTGGCTACTAGTTAAGTTTTTCCTGTCCAACAGCTTATGAAGCTTTCTATCAATTCACCATCTGCTAAAGCTTTTCCTCCACATACAGTTAGCCTTTTCTTTCACCTGTTGAACCCTCCAACATAGGCTGTAAAGTTAGGGTCACCGTTGTTAAGTTCTTTCGAAATTTCGAGGGTTTTCCCTATAGGCTTCGTACAAATATTGGGGCACTTTTTTCTCAATGTTTATAAATCTAAGAAACAAAACTTTGCTAACTTTTTTGTACTCACATTTTTTCATTTTCTTTTTCTTTGTTTTACAGCGTTAGCTGTCACTCAATCGGAACACCCCTCTTCTATTTCATTTTGGTTCCTTTTCCAGTTTCAAATAGTCATTTTTTGACTTTTACCTTTTTTTTTTTTTTTTCCTTTTTTTTTTTTTTTTTTTAAGTTTTCACCTTTGTCCAGTCTCTTCAAAGCTTTCAGTTTTTCTTTGACATACACCTTTTTTCCCTTTGAAACGATTAAAATGCACCACAGAATATTATACATAAATACTATATAAAAGTATTGTACTATAAATCAAACATTGTCGCAAAAACAGAAAACAAACAAAATGACAATTCATCAGCAAATATAACTTGGTACTGATGTCAACGAACTGAGCAGGCACACACTGCGGTGTAGTGTCTCATACTAATAGAATCTAGGTCAACAATGAAATGGTAAACTCTATTCTCTTGTGTATGCTTAACAATTTGTAATTTTACAGAATTTTTTTTTCTTCTGAAGAGCTTTTAATTTCATTTTGGCATTTTGTGTTGAAAACTTTAAATGTTCATTTAACTTTTAAATTATTGCCACCAAATATTATCGCCCTGTGTTAAAGAAATTAAATAATGAAGAGTGCATAAATGTATGTATGTTTCTCGCATTATGATAAAACAACGGTACCTAGAGCTATCAAGTTTTGAATAACGTATGTCTCCACCCAAATATGGGCATCTGGAAACCCAAATTTGGAATTTATTTTACTATTTATTCCATATTTTGTGACACTTTAACGAATTTTTGATTAACAAACTCAAAAGATTTCAAAGTGAGCAATGGCAACACTGTACAAGTAGCGGGGGGGGACATTTTTATCTCCAGTGCACGAGACTGTGTATCAGAAAGGCTAATTTTAAAATTATTTTGTGATATTGCTGTTTGAATTGAATTTAATGGTTTAAGGGTGAAGAACGTAATATTTTCTAAAAGGTAACACACAAAAACTTATGAAAAAAAATGATTCTTTGGGCAGAATGTAAAATCTAAAGCTTTCGGAGTTTCTTTTCTCCCTCTTTATTTTTCTTTTTCTCCTTCTGACCAGCTTTAATTAAGCGTAAGGTTGGATGGTCAGAGATTCTACTGTAACTTTATAATTTTATACTTTTGCTTTCTTTTTATGCACTTATTTTAATTTTCCAAGTACTTTTACCGGGTTGAATATCTATATTGTGTTTAAATATTTCTTTTGAATTTTAAATATATATATACACTGCAGATCATAAATTTGAAAAACTTGATGAATAATTATTATTAATGTTGCACAAAAGGCTAAGAAATTAATTAAATAATCAAGAAAGAGATAAAATTATACAGAATTAATATCATTCTGTAATGGTAAACTTACAAACAGAAAAGCATAAAATAATATTGTTACAAATTTTGTATATATGTAAATAATTATCTGTGAAATTGTAGTATTTTGTGTATAATGTAACTTGAAATGCTTGAAAGAGACGAAGCCGTGCCAGAAAAGTAAGATTACAGGGGTCAAGTCTGTTTAACATTAAGTAAATGATTATTTTTTGGAGAAGTCAAACAACAAGAATCAGCGTAATATTTGTAAATTTCTCAAGACTAGTTTCGATGGTTTAACTACAGAACCATCTTCCTCAGCTGCTGAAGTGCAGAATAGTAGTTAAACCATCAAACCTAGTCCTGCAAAATTTACAAATATTATTCTGATTCTTATGGTTTGACTTCTGCAATCATTATTCGCCATCTTATATTAATCTAAATTGCATATTATTTTAAATTAAGTAAATGGCTATCTCATTAAATTGGCGAGACATCACCAACCTGTCCACAGTTTTAGCGACTAGTTTTTATCGCCAAACTTGGCGACATTTTGGTCCAGTCCCTGTAGGACTAATAGATACTGTTATTGATCCCTTTGTTATAATGTTCACCGTTTATGCCTTCCTATAATTTTGAGAAAGGGAATGTACTAGAAATTTCTCAGCGGTAGGGTGAAAATCAAAACTGAAATAAAAGTAAATTAACACAATATTAAATAGCGTTTGAAAATTGTTTGGCCTTTTTTCAAGAAACAGCCGAAAGAATTTTGAATAGAGCCATGCTTCTATATAAAGATAATTCTG
>KK119094.1:422494-463993 GCA_000611955.2 Stegodyphus mimosarum | reverse complement strand
ATATATAAATTTTAATATTACGCATTTATGTCATGAATTTTAAAAATGAGAAAAGCATGCATAGCACTAATGAAATCATTAACAAGTACAAAAAGGTGCAAAATTAAGAGTTCAAAACTTTTAATGGCTCCATCTCTTTAAGTGGCTCAGTACTGAGTTTTTTAATTAAAAACAATGAAAGAAAGAAATTTTTGAGTTTGTGCATTAGACAAACTTTACTTTTTTTCTCTGAGTTACACGTCGAATTATATAATACTTTATTAAGATTTAAACTATTTAAGAAACTTAGGAAACTTTCTTTTAGGAGTTCTAAATAGAAAATTTTACTTTCTATAATGATTGTAAAAAGTATTTAATAAATATACTATCATTCACGAAATCTTTTAACTTTACCGTCCTTTCCTTTGAAGCTCAGTAATGCATACAAAATCGTATTTTTTGTGTTTCAATTTAATGGAAACCATTTCAGTGCGTATTTTTTTTTCTTTTTTTTTTTTCCTGACGCCAGAAAAAACAGATTCTGTATTATTATTTTATATAATGAAGAAAGAATTATTTCTTCTTTATGGTGCAAGCACCTACACACAATTTTATGAAGTTCGATTTTCGTTTTCAATAGGATTTAGGTTTGCAAAGGAAAATCGGACTTGTACAAGTGTACCCTGGTATAAAAATGGCCACACCCTTTGCGAAGATCACTTTAGAGGCTCCTTTAATTGCGACCGACCTACATAAAGGTAAAGACGCACGTGTGAAGTGTGCGTACGAGTCAAATCAGGGCTTACCTTAGGATTTTATATTAAACATAAATGTTTATTTAAAAGAAATTTTAAATTGCTTATCCGGTTTGTTTTGCCTTTTCATGTATTTAAATTCTGATCTGCTAAATAATTATATATATATATATACAGAAAAAGTTCTAAACTCGAAGAATTATATATATACAATAATTTATAGTTTTCCGGATCTCAATTTAAAAGTTTAAAAAACATTTCCTTTATTATGTTTAATATAAAATGGAAAGGTGCAATATTCTTTAGATTACGAGTATTTATTTATTTTTTGGAAATTTAACATATATTTCCGGTCAAGAAAAAGTGCTATAGGCAAAAAGTTAGATGTTTTACGAATCCCTCTGCTATCGTCTATTCTTTGTGTTAAACTTTTAACCAGAAATCGAGTTCTTCGGAACTGAAGGGTGTGAAGGTCACCTGACTGGGCACGTGCTATTTCGTCATTGTTTTCTCGTGACTTGGAGTAAAGAAAGAGATGAGTAAATTTTTATCTTTATAACCTGAAATCTGCGATTATTTCATGAACTCATTGAATATCTTTGCCACTGTATGATTGGACTGTCAAATACTATTTTGCCATCGGAGACTGATAAGAGGAAGTAAATTTTTTTTACGCTAAAATCATTATTTGGTTCTCTATTAAAGGAAGGTAAGTTTTTCTTTAAGTTAAAATACATTCTATAGAAAATAATTACATGGTGTTGTTCAAACAATACTTAGTATCTAATTTTTTAAGGGGGGAGAAGTAAAAAGCTCTTGGATTAATTAAAATTTTGATAGCATGCGTACCTAATTTTTGTTAAATTTGATTTCCCCACCAACCAAAAGATTCTCAAAAGTGGTAAATTCTAATTAGTAATACGCTTTTATTTCTTTATTTTAAGTACTAGAATTTGCACGAATTCGCAGCTTTTAGCGAGTTTTCATTTCATACTGTTGTCAGTTTAATTTCATGTTTCAGAGCTGAAAATTAATTAAGTTTTTGAATTAAAATTCATTATTTTTCATTAGGCCGTTTCTTTTAGAACTTTTTTTATATGCATCCTACGGTTTTATATATCCTAAAGAATGAATAATATAATAAAGAATCCTATGGTTATAAAGGAATATTCTTTATATCCTTTGATATGCACCATAAGATTCTTTATATCCCTTTAAATGCATCCTGTGCACGTTAGTTATAGAAACTATTAAAACATAGAAAGTCTTATTGAGAAAAAGTGTTGAAAACTATTCTATACAGTGATTGCCAAAGGCGGTTTTCGCAACAATTAAGCCGGTTTTTGAAATTGAATGTTAATGTTTGGTCATGTCTGGGTTATCTGTCCTTTAAATCTATTAACCTACATTTGAAAATTCTATTTAATTGAATCAAACTGGCTTTATACTGTTCGCTTTTTCATGCTGCAGTAATCAAATTCTGTTTTCAACGAAAATTATCAGTTCTGTCTCTCTCTCCTTTTATTCCAAAGAGGCTTTTTCATGAAGGACTATTGTTTTCGTTTCGGCATTTTGCGTCGGAAACATTAAATGTTGGTTCACTTTTCAAATTGTTGCCACCAAATATTGCAACCCTGTATTATATGTAAAGAAATTAAATAATTAAGAATGTGCTTAAATGTATGCATGTTTCTCGCATTGCGACCGTACCTAGAGCCATCGAATTTTGAATCTACTGCGAATATGGGCATCTGGAAGCCCAAATTTGGAATTTGTTTTTTTATCCATTTCATATTTTGTAAAACTTTAACGAATTTTTGATTAACAAACTCGGGGATTTCGAAGCGAGCAATGGCAACGTTGTACAGAAAAAACAGTTTAATCTCCAGCGCGTGAGACTGTATATCGGAAATTCTAAAGATATGCTCAATTTAAAATTATTTTGCGATATTGCTCTTGAACTGAATTTTATGGTTTAGGTGTGAAGAACATGATATTTAATAAATAAAGGTAACACACAAAACGTTAGAAAAACTCCCCTTTGGGAGTAATGTAAAATCTGAAATCTTTCAGATTTTTTTTTTTTTTCCTTCCCTATTTTTCATTAAAAAAAAACAAACCTGGCAATGATTTAACGATGCTTTCGTAAAAATGTAAGCAGGTTCATGAACATATTAGAGCATGTTTACATCATGCTTCGCTATTTGAATACAGCACAAGTCAGGTAATCTGGGGTTGGTGCATCTGCAATCTCGCACCCGTTCTCCAGATTCTCGCCGTTCGATGGCGCTAAAAGCAATTAATTCATTTAACAATTTTCGAAAAAGCTTAGCAGTAATTTCCCGTTTTTTTGCCATTTTCTGTTAGTCCTTTGTTTAAAATTTAGTATTTGCGTATTGTTTTCTTTCTTTGTTTAAAATATTTTGAAATTTTGATAAAAATATTGATAAACAAATGAAACGAACTTCAGAGCTCGATATTATTAATTACTGGAATTCAAAGCTCGATATTATTAATCAACAAGCTTTTGGACGATTGCGGAGCCAAGCTTATAACCTCTGGACTCGTTTCGGAAACTATTACTTTATCAATTCTTTTGCCGACGTCTTTGATACAACAAATGGATTTAGAATTTATTTAAAACTTTAAATATTAATTAGGAATTCATTTGAGCAAAATGCATTTTATTCTCTGTCACGTTCGAATCAAATAAAAAATGTAGCATTTAGAGTTGCTGTTGTTTCACGTAAATGAAGTAACGTTATAAAATGCTTGAGAAAAATTATGGCCTAATGCCATGTTCTGTCAAAAATATTAAAGATTTAGTGTTCAAAGTTACTAAAAACGGTTACAATTCTTTTTTCGAATATAGTAACAATACTGTAAAAAAAAAAAAAAAAAAACTTCAGACTGATGAACTGTCATTTTGGAAATTCGACAGAGGAAAAAAAAAATGAAATGTTTCAGATTTTTAAATTACGTCCAAAGGGGAATTTTTTTAACATTTTATGTGTTACCTTTATTTATTAAATGTCATGTTTTTCGCACTGAAACCATAAAATTCTGTTAAAGAGTAATATCGCAAAATAATTTTAAATTGAGCATATCTTTAGAATTTCAGATACAGTTTCACGCGCTTTATATAAAAAGGTTTTTTTCTTCTCGTAGAGTGTTGCTATGGCTCGCTTTTAAATCGTTTGAGTTTGTTCATCAAACATTCATTAAAGTTTTACAAAATATGAAATAGATAATAAAACAAATTCCAAAGTCAGGCTTCCAGATGCGCATATTCGGATGGAAACGTACGTTATTCAAAATTTGATGGTTCTAGGCAAAGCTGTATACATACAGCTTTGGTTCTAGGTACCGTTGTTTAATTACATTTGGAGAAATACACAAACATTTATGCAGATTCTGCATTATTTAATTTCTTTAATATAATAGAACGCTGCAATATTTTGTGGCAACAGTTTGAAAAGTGATACAGACTTTTAATGTTTCTGACGCAAAATCGCAAAACGAAAACAATAGTCCTTCAGGGACAAAGCCCCCTTTAGACTAAAAAAAATCTGAAAGGTTTCAGATTTTAATTACGTCCAAAGGGGCGTTTATTTAACATTTTGTGTGTTACCTTTATTTGTTAAATACTATGTTCTTCGCACTTAAACCATAAAATTCAGTTCAACAGCAATATCGCAAAATAATTTTAAATTCTGCATATCTTTAGAAATTTCGGTACACGCTCTCACGCGCTGGAGATAAAAATGTTTTTCTGTACAACGTTGGTATTGCTGACTTTGAAATCTTGAAAAATTCGTTAAAGTTTTAGAGAATATTGTTACGAATTTCACATTTATTTGGCTATTTATTTAGAACTGTAATTAAAATTCCTTTTTATTTTCCCGTGCAACGCACGCAGACGATTTTTGAAGAGAAAGCTACGAAAAAAAAAAAAAAAAACCAACAAAGAAACATAAGCACTAAATTTAAAAGTGATACGCCGTTTCTTGTGAAACAACGCAAAACGCCCAAACGAAAGTAATAGTCCTTCGGGACTAAATCCCTTTGGACTATTATAAAGCAGGTGAGCAACTTTGTTTAAAAAAATTTTATGCGCTGGTAATAGCGATTATTTCAAAACAAAAACAGATTTGTAGAATGTTTATGTAATTTTTGTCGTTCCTCAATGCGTTCAATAATAACACGGGAAAAAAAAATCATTCTGCAGCTTTACAGAATTTTGGCCTGATAGTCCGGCATCGCTTAAGTTTCAAATTATCAGATTTTTGCTTTGTTTTTATAATACTAGACCAGCAGTAGTCAATCTTTTTATATCTATTGCTCACTTTCTAAGTAATAAAGTTTCCTTACCGACCACCGGTGCCATAGTAACTTAATACAACTGTAAAGTAATTTTTTAGTGGTAGTTTAAAAAAAAGTGTATAGTTAAATTTACTCATTTACTTATACTCTCTATATATTTATGACAAAAAGAAAATCTATTAAAAAAATCACTAAAAGTTAATTAAATTGATGAAATTAAATGTAAAATTTTAATTAATTGAAGTCTGCTTCAATTTGCTTAAGGAACAAACAAAAATCTCCTCTTTCGAAAGTACTCAGATGGTTTCTCTGTTGGGTCATAATATGATTAACAGTACTAAAGCCTGATTCTACAAGACATGCGATTGTGAAATCAATAAATTAAATATAATTTTCCACATATTTTGATATGCATTTTTACTTCCTTGTGCAGGAAAGTAAAGCAAAAATTTCGGGTATTGTATTTCAACGGAAATATCCATTTTGACCTTCCCAAATCCATTTGGAGGATTTTTTTTTTTTGCGTGACGTTTATATGCATAGACAGAATAAAGGACTCTTCTTTCCAAAATGGATTCGAAAGATATTTTTTTCGCAACGTCTGAGCGTACGTATGCACACTGCACCCTTCAAAAAAGGGGCGACAGTTCTATATCTCCCGTTCTGCTGGGCCAATTGACAAAATTCAAATTGCCTTCTTCATGTCTCTAAAGCGCGACTTAGGATATGCATTAGATTTATATATAGCATTGTTCTAATATAAATATTTTGATATAAAATCGTACTTTTTCTGAAATGACATGCCAATATTTTTCCATATTTCGATTCTTAGCACTCAGATTATGCAAAACTGCTAAGTTTCGTAAAAATTGCACGAGCATTTTTTAAAAAATTAGCTCTCAAAATCTTAGCTTCTCAATGTTAATAGAGTTTAATATATAATTATTAATATCTCTTTTTTTATTAAATTTACTTGATTCCTTCTATCAGAATTCGAAATTTAGGGTTTAATTAAAATATAATGCGCACATTTTTATGGTTTATTTTTAAATATTTTTTATAAATTTTTTGAAAAAATTTTTGTATCTTAACCTGTAAAATTTTTATCATCATCTTAGAGTAAATGTATTTCTAAGCATACCAGCAAAAAAATTAGAGTTTTTTATTCAAAATTTTCAAAGATATACGTGAATTTACATTTTGGCGCGTTCTGAAATTTGTCGTACTTAATATAAGCGATAATATCGAAAATGTGGTTACGCACTTTGTTAAAATTATTGAAAGAATGAAAGATGGATCTTTTTTCCTCTCGTGCATCAATGAAAAAAAGGAAATAAAGGTTACTATAAATTGAGAATTCTGCCTATTACTATAAATTAAGAATTCTGCCATTCTTGGCGCAAACTGAAAAAAATATGCCAAGATAGATTTTTAAATTTCTCACCAAAAATTACAAAATTTAATATCTGGGCATAATTTTAGTCGTAGAATCGAAATATGAAAAAAAAATTATATGTTACTTCAGAAAAAGTCCGCTTTTGTGTCAAAATACCTATGTTAGAATAATGCTATATATAAATCTAATGTATATCCTAAGTCGCGCTTTAGAAACATGAAATTTTGCAACGGATAAAAATATTAGTCGCGTTAGCTTTAAAAAACGAAAGTCACATTTGTCTTTCCGAAATTCGAGATTTCGAATATTTTAGACTTTACATATGACAGGGTTGCCACTCAAACAGAAGAATGGAATTCCCCGACTTTTCCAGGTGTGTTTTAAGAAAATTCCAGTCTATTCGCATAGTGCACGTTCGCTGTGCCGAGAGGTAAATTAATTATGGTACCATTTGAAAACACAAAAATTTGTCAATTACATATGAAGCATTAGTATATAACAGGAGTTGTTTTCTCCACAGAAAAATGGTATTAGAATCGGCCCAATCTGGATTTAAAAATGTCTTTTTTGCAGCTAAACGAAAGAAAGAAATCTATTTAAAGACATTTCAAAATAAATTCAGGTATTTTATATTTATTTAGCAGCATATATAAGCAAAAAATACGTGCATTACATTTCGTGATGGTATGTCATTATACAGCTAGAATTCGTTTCAAGAATACGTCAGAAAAAATTGTGTGAAATTTGAAAGTATTATTCAAATTTTACATTACGCCCAAACTTTTTTTTTAACGTTTTGTGTGTTACCTTTATTTATTAAATATCATGTTCTTTGCACTCTTAAACCATAAAATTCAGTTCAACAGCAATATCGCAAAATAATTTTAAAATGAGCATATCTTTAGAATTTTCGAAATAGTCTCGCGTGGTGCAGATAAAAATGCCCCCCGTATAGTGTTTCCACTTCTCGCTTTGAAATAGTTGAGTTTGTTAATCGAAAATTCTTTAATGTGTGACAAAATATGAAATCGATAGTAAAACAAATTCCAAATTAGGGCTTCCGGATGCCCATATTAGGTGGAGGATTACATTATTCAAAATTTGTATCACAATGCGAGAAACATACATACATTTATGCAGACTATTTTATTTAATCCTTTAAATATAATAATACAGGGCTGTAATATTTGGTGGCAACAGTTTGAAAAGTGAATCAACGCAAAATGCCAAAACGAAATTAATAGCCCTTCTAGGCTAACGTCCTTTGGGCTAATAATAAATAAATTTAAAAGTAAGATGTCATATTGATAGGAATAACATAAAATTAAGTTAATTTCGTAAAGATTAAAACCTGAATTACAATAATCAACGATAATTTGCCGAATATAGTTTTATTAAATGGTTAGCTGATTACTATTTTTTGTTTTACTGCAAAATGACAAGTAAGGAGTTTATTAAAACGAAAAAAAAAAAAAAGGTTTAATAGATTTTTTGGTAGAATTCTAGTATACGGTTTGGCTTTCGCACGATTTTGAAAAGTGTCGCCAACGTTAAAATGAGCCGTTTACTGCTCATCATAAATATCCAGTTTACTACTCATCATAATGTGTCCAAATCCCATGAGAACGTTTTGTCAAAGAACCTTTCTTCTTAACACGTGTTCCTCAATTTCCTATACACATCGCGGAGGGGGAAATTCTCGCCGTCCTTGGCGAATTTTTCCCTCCGCTTTCTAGCGGTATAATAGCAAACTGTTTTACATTACGTCTATGGAACCTTTCCTTCTTTAACACATTCTTTGCCGCATACTCGGATTAAACCGATTTTATTTTACACGAGAATGGGAAGGTATTATCTTTCGTTCAACATGCACTGTGCATGACAGTCTCTCGATTCCTGAGGCTACTGAACACCAAACTTGTTGGAAACTTGCTTTGCCTTTCTAAAAAATAGTCTGATTGTAGCTGCGAAAATTGGCTCTACGCGAGCTGACCGAATGACGCTCACGCGATAAATTCGCCAAAAAAGTGATCGCTTCAAACATTTGCGCAAAAATCGCTTTCTTTGGGGGATCGCCGTATGAATTTCCGAGACTTTTCCAGATTTTGACTAAAATATTTAAATTCCTTGATTATTCCCGGTGTTTTAGGTTTACCAGGTAGCGTGCAACGCTGATGTGATATCACATCCACGTGCACAGTTTGTTTTTTTCTTAGTAAATCGATGATGCTGTACAGCTTTGTACCCATATTTCTCAAAGTCTTAAGATAGTGTCAAGGTCAGTAGAGAAATAAGGTTAGGCTTTTCCTAATGCTGACATCACGTGAACGACATTCCCACCACACTCACAATGTATGAGGATGACACAGCGATCCTAGCTCAAAATGCATTTATTAGTACAGTCATCCAACGGTTACAAGAACATATATAAGCATTAGAGAGTTGGCTTGCCAAATGGAAGATCCTTGTCGATGTGGACAAAATTCAAGCAATCATATTCACCAGAGAAAAAAAGCACATCAAGAACCTCAAAAGTTTTACGGAAGTACCCCACCCTGGGCCAAGCAAGTCTCTTATCCTCAATAAATCTCTCACATAGACCCCACACATTGCATCTATTCGGCATAATTTTCGAATGTGTAAAGTTTAACTCTTCCCCTTAAATGTACTCGAAACATGTTTTATCCATAGATAGTTACGTTACTCATTTATAAGTCCGTCCTGCATCTCTTACTTTGTTATACATGTCCAGTCTGAGCGCATGCATGTAAAACAAATCGAAAACGGCACAGAACTCTGTTCTGCGCAGATTTCCAAATCCAGATGGTACATAAGTAATAGCCACATTCACGAGGAACTTAACATCTTCCAGCTCAGGACACATTATTACAATATTACTAAAAAATTTCACGAAAGTCAAGCAACTTATAGTAATACTGCTATCAAAACATGCGCTTATAACAATCTCACAAACTTGAATAGACATACATATATAGGGTGCGTACAAGCGAAACCGACGATCAGAAAATTGTGAGATTTTGTGGCGCACTTTGAGGGACGAGAATTTCTTTCAGCGAAAAAAAAATAGTTATAAATAGTGTCATCAGAGGGCGTTTTACTTTGAAAACCTGTAATAAAAATGTAAATCTTTATCGACGCCATGCAGCAGCTGCTATAAAACCTAGAAACATTGGTCAACAGATGGTCCCACAGAGGCGTCGTACTTCTTTTCTCTTACAGAAACTTGCACTCGGTGCCTAAGACTTTCCGCTTGTCCGGATTTTGCATTTTTCTCTACGTTGTCATTAGACACTAGAAAATTTAGACTGGTAAAAGGCCTCTTTTACATGAATAATGACGGAGACTTTGTTTCCAATGTGCTTGTTGCTCACAATGACGATAAGTTTACTAGATCGCTCTTTGTTAGTAAAATTGCTTTACGAAAACAGTAATTCCGCAGTAGCTGCTCTACAGAAATTTCACTCTTTGAAGGGCATTTTAAGAGGACCAAATAATGTTAAAAACCTTCCAAAAATGATAAAGAATTTTGACCAAACAGGATCGTTTTCTGTTCGTCCTGGAAGAGGAAAAAGTTGTTTCTGCAGAAGCAGTACAGGAACTTGTGCTTCAAATCGTAGAAGACACAGCTTCAAATTTTCTGGCTACCAATAGTATCCGGAGTACAGCAGAGGCACTGGATAGATCACATTCAATTGTCCGCAAGATCTTATGGAATATCTTTCGATATTGCTTTTACAAACTTTCACTAGTGCAGCAGTTGCTTCCAAATGATTTTGGTACTCGATTCCGATTCTCACTTCAGTTTCTTGCTCGCTTTGAGGTCGATTTAGAATAGCCTGGGAATATCCTCTGGACAGACGAAGTGAATTTTCATTTGGACGGTGTAGAGAATACTCATAGCTGCCAAATTTAGGAATCAGAAAATCCGTGCCCTCTCTTAGAGGTTCCATTGTGTTCACCAAAAGGGACGGCATGGTGTGGATTTTTTGCCTCATTTATTCTCGGCCTGTACTTCGAGCGATATGCATCGGTGTTAGAGAACGAAATTTTTCCATCTCTGCAAGCACGTCAGTGCTTCGATGCACACACTTTATGCAAGATGGAGCCCCTCCTCAGATTGCACGATGTGTTACGAACGTTCTTAAACGTCATTTTACAGAAGAGCATGTCATTAGCCAGACCTTTCGTGATGTGTGGCCTCCCCAGTTCCCAGTCGATGCAATTTTTGGTTTTGGGAACATTTAAAACATCTGCAAAGTCGTGACAATCCAAGAACTTTACCTGATCTTAAAGCCAGCATTTCACGCCACGTGCTGAACATTTCCCAACACACACTTCGATCAACTGTGCAACATGTCATCTTCCGTTTTCAGATGGTTGCTCAAAATGATGGCCATCATGTGCAACATATTTTTTATAACAAAATTTGTAAAACTATTGTAAAGGTGTGGCTAAATGTATAATTTATTAATATAACGCCCTCTGGTGATGTTATTTGGAACTTTTTTTTTTTTCTATGAAAGAAATTCGCATCCCTTCATTAAGTGCGTCACCAAATTTTACAATTTTCTGATCACTGGTTTCGCTTTTAGGCGGCTTTGAAATAGAGTTCTTTAATTATAAACACCCTGTATACGTAATTTGTTGCTTATCAGCTGTTTGCGTATTCATATTCAATTGATTTGTACCTTTTGTATTTCTCCATGCTGTATGCTCTGTATCAGCTTGTTCTTCTGTTTTTGTAAATATTCACATAGCAGCACTGAGGGTGCGTACTTGTCCTGTATTCTAACTCCTTTTATGTCAGGTTTTTATCACCAGCTCAAACTTCAGAGTTTGTGTTTTGCCCTTGTTTCACCACTATCTCATATTAAATTCTCAATTTTTATTTATAACTAGTTTAAAAAAACTATCAATACTTCTTTAATTGTTAATTACTATAGGTAGTATTATGAGCTATATCTTTATTTATACTAACTTAAGTTGGTATAATTAGGAAAGTTAATTTCTTTCAGTAGGGGTACGGCCCAGGTACCCTGCGTTACACCACACTACTCCACTAGTGAAAGGCGAAAAAACGCTGACATCAATTAGAGAAATGGGAAAAAGATGTTGCAAAGGAAAAAGCAGCCTTTGCAGTATTACTAAACCATGGATAGTGTAGCTAAATTTAGAGTTTTGCAAATAGGGACACTGCAGCTGGTCTCAGTTTTTAGGGCACAGTCTTTTAATAGCAAGAATTAGTACAACTGTAGTTGCAGCTGGTTCCGTTCACCAGTTATAGAGACAAACGGAATTTTCTTTTACCCCTATTTATATTATAAGAACTCAATATTTTCCATTTGCCAAGCTAAAAATAACTTCTTAAATAAATTCATTTTGTCGGATTAGTTATCATCACAAGTAACTCTGTAACCTAATTTATTTTCTTTCAGATGGGAGCAGGACGAGGGGGAAATCCACTGTGGTTCATAGTTTGGCTACTTATCTTGATCTTCATTTCTTTCTTTGTGGCTGGATTTTGCGCTGGATGGTACATTCTTCTTAGTCTTTTTACGCCTTGCATATCATCATTAACACCTGTTACAGACTTTCTTATGAAAGGAGTTAATTTTGTGAACTACTGTTCTTCTAACATGATCAACATGAGACCTCTGTGTTAGGGGTTTCTAGATATGTTTTTAAATGTACACATCAATTGTAATTATAATAATTGTCCAATATTCAAAAATTATATATGACATGATTATGTTGAAATATATTTCGTGTTGTTAAGAATAAAATATTAATCATAAAAAATAAAAAATCTGAAAGATTTCAGATTTTAAATTACGTCCAAATGGGCGTTTTTTTTTAAACATTTTGTCTGTTACCTTTATTTATTAAATATCATGTTCTTCGCACTTAAACCATAAAATTCAGTTCAAGAGCAATATCGCAAAATAATTTTAAAATGAGCCTATCTTTAGAATTTCCGATACACAGTTTCACGCGCTGGAGATAAAAATGTTTTTTCTGTACAACGTTGCCATGGCTCGCTTTGAAATCCTTAAGTTTGTTAATCGAAAATTTGTTAACGTTTTACAAAATATGAAATCGATAATAAAACAAATTCCAAATTTCAGATTTGGGCTTCCAGATGCCCATATTCGGGTGAAAACGTTCAATATTCAAAATTGCACTGCTCTAGGTACCGTTGTTTTATAGCAATGCGAGAAACATATATACATTTATGCAGATTCTTCATTATTTCATGCCTTTAAATATAATACAGGGCGATAATATTTGGTGGGAACAATTTGAAAAGTGAAACAACACTTTTAATGAATCAACGCAAAATGCCAAAACGAAATGAATAGTCCTTCTAGGCAAATTGCCTCTTTGGGGTAATAAATCTATATAGGTAAATTATTCAATATTCTGATATGATTCGATAATTTTGAATACAAGTATCTGAAATATAAGCATTATGCCTTTAATCAAATAATTTTTATTGAATTAAGGAATTTTATCCAATTCAGATTTCGAAAGGTTTCACTAGTTTATTTATTTCTTATAAAGCTTGATTGTCCTAATTTATAATTCTACTATAAACAAATATTTAATGTGCAAAACAAGTCAAGAACTCTTATTTTTTTTTATGACGGAAAAGTCACTAGCTCCTTCTACACAAGAAAGGAAGAACTGAAAATTTAAATGTTGAATCAAACAGGATTCATTTTCAGCTGATGGTTCGAGGTCGGATTTGGTGATTATTGGCTCTTTTAACGCTAACTGTACTCCAATAATGATCACCTTATTAGTCATAGCTATTTGAGTCGAATTTTTTCATTTTAAATGTTTATTTTGTGCATAAGGATGATTTATACTGGGATTTACTATCTTACGATAATTTATAAATCATCTGTAATTGTCGATTTCTTTTTCAGTTCCATTATTTTTAAGCAATCCTGGAAATACAGCTTTTCTAAAATGCGAGATGTCAGTACAGATTATTAGTTATAATAGGATAAAAATACTTTTAAAAATAACAATATGTTGAAGAAACTTTTTTTTAACAAATAAACAGCAATTTTTTTTAAACGATTATTAAGACTTTTGCATGCTATGTATCGTGAAAATAATATTAAATTATTTCAGACGATAAAACAAAAAGAAAGGTTACAACCGTCGTGTTAAAAAATAGTTTTGAAAATAAGAATGGTCTTTTCTGAATATATAAGTAATTAGTACAAAAAAATTATTATATAAAAATTTTTCTGAAAATATTATCCTATCTGAGGAAGATTGTATATGGCAGTAAAATTCTCTCATGGTAATTAGAAGTAAAAAAATTAAAGCCCAATAACGAATTTTTTTTTTTTTTTTCTATAGGGCATTTAAAGTTAGACAAATGTGTTAACTGGAGTAACAAATAAATAATAATAATAATAATAAACATTAATAACCCTACGTTTAATGTTTCAAATAAAACTTTTTAAGGTGTTACTAGTTTAAAACACAAAGCCCGGACGATTAATGAATGCTAAACAGGTTTCGTTCTTCCCAATATTAACAGGGATTTGAACCCTGTTAACTAACTGTTCTCGAAAGGGGTGGGGCAAGTTTCTAATAGTCTCATAATGCCAAGAAACACTCCGCAGTGCCGTTCGTATAAGCAGGGAATCAAACTAAATTGCAAAAAAATAGAAAAAGCACAATATACACAAAGAAACCCAGAAAAACTGTACACAAATATATTCGAAAATGTTATTCTTCTTGAATAATTATGAAAATGTGTACAAATAAATCTTATAAACACCATTAAAAGAAGAGCCAAGCTCAAGAACGTAATAAGTTAAAATCTTAAATTCTAAAAAACCTGTATATATGTATATATTCTTCATCAAATTAAATGTTTATTTTTGCAGCAATAGTGAAGGATTTTACTTTTTAAATCTTTTAAATGCATTTTAAAATTCACTAGAGAATAAGAACGAAAGAAAAATGAGAATATGTTTTT
This sequence comes from Stegodyphus mimosarum, assembly GCA_000611955.2. Taxonomy (NCBI): domain Eukaryota; kingdom Metazoa; phylum Arthropoda; class Arachnida; order Araneae; family Eresidae; genus Stegodyphus; species Stegodyphus mimosarum. The sequence goes on along the minus strand of KK119094.1, from coordinate 449,517 downwards.
ATTTTCATTTTTCTCCGACTTTGGACTTGGGCGATTAATAACAACGCATAACAAAACAGTTATAAAGAAATGCGTGGGAATTTTGGATGAAGAACTCCTACGTTCCAATTTCTAAAGCGCCGTTACAGTTAGACAGATGTATTACGCGGAGTAACAAATAAAAAATAAAAACCTTTAAGTACCCTATGTTTAATGTTTCAAATAGAGTCTGTCTCTTTCTATATATATATATATCATATATATATATATATATATATGTGTAAGATATAACAAAATACGACAGCTGCTTAAGAATAATTGGCGACCTTAAAATTAACTATTCTAGATTTGGTGCTCTCCCCCTAAATTCATCTGTTCTCCCAAATTCGAGATCCTTCCATGTTATATACCACTGCTTGAAAAATGAAACTAAAACCCAAAATTAATCAATCATAGCTTGTCTCTGCAATTGCATCTATTTCGGTATAAATACCGCTCGCAAGGATTTACGTCATTCTTTTCCTAGCTCCTGCCGCGCTGTCAACTGCATGCTTCTCTGCCTTTCTACGTATTCTAAAATTGTTTACGAAGAAATATTCTACTGTGCCTAGAAATAAAGTTAGTAATTAGCTGAACTTGGTTTGGCATCATTTTCTTCTCGTCTCGTCACTGCTATCACGACTGCGCATTAAAATTATGATATACATGTATATAGAGAGAGATAGACAGATAGTACAGATATAGATATCAACCATCTTCATGTCGCGACCAAAATGAAACACAAATCTTGGGCTTATAGGAACAAGTTAATTGATTAGTTGTCGCATGAAAGGTATGAAGAAACAAGTGAAAAATATCGCAAAATTCAAAAGTCAGGTATGATTTGGACATCATTTGCGGAATCTGAGCTGCTGCCATATCAAATTGAACATACGAATCCCTTCTGTGATGACCACTCCCAGTTTCAGATGATTTTGGCAAAGGAGATCTGCGCTAGACTCCGTTCTTGGCATAGTTCATTGTATACAACAATTTTCCAAAAACCAATACTGACAGCAACTGCATGTTATGTTGATGATACCGATTAATGCCATCTATGCAGTTATCATATTATATACAGTATAAAAATCACGAAGTTAAACAATTTTACATGGAAAAGGTAAAGATAAATGCTGATAAACCTATTTTTCTTGCTACAATGTGTCATAAGAAAAAGAGAAAGACCGTTGATGAAGAAATTTATCTGTTCAATACTAAAATAATAAAAGTCACAAAGTCATTTATCCAGAAGTTATTAGGCAAATGACTGGAATTTGAGCCTCATAATATATTTATTTTAAATTTCCAATAGCGAGTACACAGGACAACAGATATTTTTAAAACAAAAAGAAATGAGCATAGAAAGGAATGACATCGGTTAATACGTCAGCTTAAGTCTGGCAATCCAATATCGCTCGCTTAAAGAATACAGGATATAGAGCAGGACAGAAGGCAACGTGAGAAATATCAAAATTCATTCCAGAATCGCACAAGGAACAAGCAGGTTCCAGAGATTAGTTAATTCTATGAAGTTGTCTTCGGAGACAATACTGGCCAGAAAATAACCGTAACAGTGCCACCGTTTTATCACGAGGCCACTCAGGAATATCTTGAACATCACTGAACCAGGGCTTTTGACCACCTCTAGCGGCAACGTTCCAAGAGAAAGAACTCATTACTGTCTTAATACTGGCCTACCAATCTATTCGGTAGTTTCTGGCTATTTAGCTGAAAAACAGAAGCCCCCTTTTTTGCCAGGAAGTTAACGGTTTCGTTCCTCTTGATTCCGCAGTGAGCCAGGAGCCACTACAAGACAACTGTTTTATTAGAACCTGATAATCATACCAAAAGATTGGTACAGTTGTCGATATCTTTCATACGGAATGGACCAGCAGAGTCTATGGCCTGAAGAGCTGCTCTTGAGTCCGAGAGAATCACCACTTTAGAAAAACATTCCAGTCGCTTTTGTAGTTGAAGAAGGGCCAATCGGATAGCAAAGATTTCTCCGTCGAAAGTTGATATGGCAGCACCAACAGGAGACTAAAATTAAAAAAGCTCGCAAAAACACCGGCACATTCTTCCACACTAGAATCATCTGTATAGACTCTGAGACAAAGGGAAACAGGGTAATGATTATTCATAGTTTCATAATTCACAGATCTTGCGATTTTATCACAGTCCTCTGCTTTCAACACATTCTGACTCAATTCAAGGCAGATAGAAAATGTTTTGGCTTCGATGGGGCAGCGGGGTAATAAACATTTCTGTATTCCATAATCGATGTCAGGTTGAGAAATATCGATGACACCCTGAACAAAGCCTCTCTGAGTCTCCAGATACGATCCCACATGGTTAGACCAAGAGTTATAAAAATTTTAATACCATAACAGCAGAGCGCATTCCTTAATAACTAGACTGAGAGTTTTGCGATTTGAGCATAACAATAAATAATCAATATAGCTGGATTTCACTGCTCCAGTAATGAGACAAGGCTTGACTTTGAAATTTCTCAAAGGAATCAATTATTTTTTTAGAAACAGTAGCAAGTGGTTCACAGCAACAAGTTATGATAAGCAATAAAGGTTTGATTAAAGGTAGATTTGAAGCAACCCCATTTGGATCCCGCGAAAATCATCAGAAGAGAGTCTTTTTCATACCCGACTAATGATGCCTTCAATAAGCGACAAAAGTTTTCTGTTCATGGTTACACCTAAATATTTGATCTTTTCTGACATCGGGATATTAGTTTTTGTAAACTAACTGTGGATGGAAAGGCTGATGCAATAGAGAAAAAGGTTGCACAAATGTCTTATTTAGGTTAACTTTCATGGTATTTTCCTCAGACCAGTTTTCTAAAATAAACATTGCTTTATTTAAGGTCTTTTCAATAGCTTTTTTTTTGGCAACAGACTTAGGAAAACCAGTCCATACAACTAGATTTGATTCCGGGAATTAAGATTTTAGTATACTAACTAGATCATTACTATAGATATTAAACAGGGTACAGATAGACAGGCAGGCCAGTCTTTAATGGTCTAAACTTTGAGCAGGAATTGTTACATCGGACTTTGCATATGCGATTAAAAAAACCACGGCACCAGTTCAGAACATTTGATGTACACCCATATCCGATAGCTTTAGAATATTTTCTCTCCATACCGAATCATAAGCCCACTTGAAATCGACAAAGACGGCAGATAAAATGCATCTATTGTCAAGAGTGTCCTTGATCGGCTGATTAAGGATGGCAACTTGATGGTTGGTGGATCTGAACATTCGGAATCCAGCTTGCTTCTCTCAGAGAATGTTTCTTGTCTCCAAAAATCAATTTAATCTACTAATAATGATTTTTTCGAAAGCCTTACAGAAGTTACTTGTCAGAGAGACCAGCCTATAGCTCTAGACATCTCTTGGGTCTTTATTTTATTTATTTATTTTTTTAATTTTGTAAATCGGGATAATTGTAGATTTACACCAAAGGGAGGGAAGAGAGTTTAAGTCTAAATTTTGTTGATGAACAAAAGAATCGATTCAAAAGCTCCATGGCCCAAGTGGATGAGGAATTCAGGGAATACGTTGTCCTCACCTAGGGACTTCCATATTTTGAGGCTCTTAAGCGAACTCTTCAATTCAGATGAACTAATGGGAGCACTGAAAATGGACACACCGATAGCTGTTGGGAACCCTAACTTTGCTGCATTTTATAATTTTTGAATAATTACTTTAGATCCACTAAATTAGTTAACCAGAAACATTTGTATCTTGTGACTCTGCCTCTTAGAATTGTTTTCTTCACACACCAGATGATCTTCTGCCGAATGATCTCATATAGTATTTTAATGTTTTGGTCAAAGTCTAAAGAACTGGGATCTAATCCTCTGTCTACAGGAGATTCAGTCTTTCCACCTGGCTTTTTAAAGTTCCAGGAAATTCTAAGAACTGGTTTACCAAAATATTGGGAAGTCTGAAAAGAGAATTCCGCGACAACTTGGCAATGTCCCGAGCCTGGATCTTTAAGAATGTGTCGCTCACAAATGGCCTTCAGGTCAGGAGTGACCAGCAATAAATCTGAGTTGCTTTTAGTACCACTGTAATGTAAGTATGTATGTCCATCATCTACAATGAGTTCAAAATACTTTGTATTTAGCAGATCCTCGGCATGATTTAAATCACCACACCCCCCATCTTGGTTAATGGGCGTTAAAGTTACCAATAAATATGGTGTTCCTTGTAGCATCAAGAAATGAAAAGTCCGGGGTACTTCCAGGGAGAGAATAGATGGAGTATACTTTAAAATGTCTATCATATTTCCAAACATCCAAAAGGGCTACATCGCTTTCGTCGTTGCCGGAGCCCATATATCTCACAGTTTTAAATTCTGCAGTAAGGTTTGACTTCACACCAATTAAAATGCCAAACATTCCCACACATCTGTTTATAAGTGTTTTGTTATGCATTGTCACTGACCACCCAAGTCCAAAGTCGGAGCCGAAGAATTCTCACGGAGATTTCCCAAGCCTGTTATCATTACATCCGCAATCAATCAGATGCTTTTGCCAGCCAGAAGACGCTCTGGAAGTTTTCGGACAAATGAGAATTCAGAGTTAGTCCCAACATGCCCAGGACATCTTGAACAAAAACATGAAATGCAATTCCAGAAAAGAGAGTTAATTTTGAATGGAAAGAGAGATGTCTCCTCTTGTGTGTGTCAGGTCTGTCAAGAGCAATTTTAGTTCGCTCTCTCAAGAGCATTCTTAACCTCTCTGCACAAAGATCTGAGAGCCGGTGGCTGGATTTTCCACTACCTGATTTAAGAACAACTTGCTCGGAACGGGCAGCTGCAGTCAAGGAAGGCTGTTTGCTTTTCGTCAAAATTTTTCCCTGCACCAAAGAGAAACTCCCCAAGGTCCTGGCAACACACAGAATTTTTCAAGACTTTGTTCATCTTGTTCAGCTGACTTTACTCACAGTATAGACATTTTTTTTTTGCCGACTTTATATTTCATTTTTGTATAATCCTCTCTCGTGATGAATGGAAAACCCACAAACATTACCTTGTAAAATATTTACATACAGCCTACATTACTGAATAAATTAAATACACTACCTCTTTATTCGTATAAACTCACTATAGTGCTAACAGACGGATGGAATCTGGAGACCAAAAGTAGCTGTAGATTCATCACGATTTCTTGATGAATAATTTCTTAGGACATACATTCTTGGTTTACATATCACTATGGGTACGAAAAGCATCCCATAATTCTATATATGACTTATCACATTTCGAGACAATAGATTAACGCGCAGCTAGAGGAAGACAGAAAAAAGAAGTGTGCTTTTAACAGCTAGGGTATTTATAGAATGGAATTCTTTGTTTATATTCTGAACGGAGATCGGACAAGATATTCTCGCATTGCACGATTAAAGATGCTATAATGTGGATTAATTTTAAGATACATCGAACTTTAGATTCCAGGAAGAGGATGTAGCCAAATTTAAACCAGAAATTAAAAGAACTATTAGTAAAATAAAGTTAGTAATTTTTTTTTATATCCCATATCTTTATAAAGATATCTATAGATAGACAGATAATGATATTATATATAATAGATTTTGTAGATGCCTATAGACTGGAGATGGTTGATTGCATTATGTAATTTGGAAAAGCTTTACGGAGTAGACAGAAGGATGACACTTGCAGACAGACATAGCCGTAGATTTAACATAGTTTTATTATTGGATTATACAATTCTTTAGATGCAATATCTAATTCACACATCATTATGAGCGCAATATGCACAGCAAATTTTTGAAATCTTGGCTCATCTTAAGACAATGGATGATACACAGAAGCAAACAGAGATGTGTGTTACCGAGAGCAAAGCAAAGTGGAAAAGGGATAGGACGCATTCAAGAAGGAATTCAGAAGGAAGCACAGAAGAAAATTTCGGTTTCAATCAAAATCTTTAATCTGATTGGATAAAAGATGTGTGCATTGCTGTGTTACATAGGATAGTATGATGGGGATTAATTTTGAAATGACACAATTTAGATTGGCATGCTATAAATAGTTGCTACTTCCAGGACAGAAGAAGAAAATACCCAAATTAAAATGAAGAATAAAAAGACTATTAAAATTATAGGTTTGGTTTCAGATTTTTTTATACATCCTTTTTAATTTTCCGTTCTTTCAAATTTCCCTTTCATGGATTCCATTTCAACAGCACTTCACGATACCTTAGGTGGTAATGTTTCAAAGAACTTGACAGCTCACATTGTAGCAGAGTCGCAATCACTTAACAGCGCATGTCTTGTAAGAAATATCTTGAACCTCACAAGACAAGTAAAATGAAACTTGACATCATGATGAACATCATGACAAACTTTGCTTCTTAATTCTGGGATGGAAATTTCAAACATAAAAAATATGGATGCCACATTGAAAATCTGAATGTGAATTATGATCAACTTGAGTATCGCACGTATGAGTATGTATATATAATGTATATATAATAATCATTCCTATACATTTTAAATTATTACGTGCTTTGTCAGAAATTAATCATTTCTAGGATTATCATTTTTTCTGAAGGTATCTTTTTGATTTTGCAGGTCATTCATTACACAATTGTTTCCTTTTTCAAAGTTTAATTTAAAATATGCATGGTAAATATTATGATAAGAAACTAATGTTGAAACATTATTGTCTGATAATACTCATACAAGAAAATCAATTTTTTTCAAAAAGTATCAAAAGGTATGAAACACCACTTCTATGCAATTGGCTCAAAATATGCCTGGTAAATGTTACACACGATAAGAAATTAATATTAAAACAGCATTGTCCGATAATACTCATACAAGAAAATCAATTTTTCTCAAAAAGTAGCAATAGGTATGAAACACCACTTCTATGCCACTGAGGATCACAATGGTTGGAGGTTATCAGGAAACAAAGAGATAACTAACTGATAAAAGCAAAGACATTGTGAATGACAGATTGACATCACAATTTGATAAGAGATTCAGAGTTACTTAGTTATTTAACTAACAGTTTCTTTCACATTCTTATTTCCAACTTTACTTGTATGATCTTTATTTTATTTAGTTTCAGTCATAAATTTTAACTTCTTTCGTACTTTTATCTTTTTAAAATTTGCAGATTCAGACTAATTTTATAGTCTAGACTTATAACTGTTAATTACTACTTTTCATTTATTCAATCTTACTTAGCCTATATTTTATAGTTGTTTTTAATTATTCGTTATATTGTTTTCATACAGAAATAATTCACAGAACCTTAGTACTAACCTTCATTAATTTTATACCTTAATGTAAGTTTTTAACAATTTTAATTTCCAGCATACTCTCATTATCTCATAAACTTTCCCTTATTTCTTATGTTTTCCAATCATAGTAAGCCTATTCTTTATTTATTATATTACTTTATGTAGTTCTAGTCATTATTTTAAATTTCTTTTGCATTTTTTAATTTTTATAATTTCATAAATATCTGACTTTTCTTATAATCATAAATTTATTTATTATAGTTTCAAATTGTAATTCTTTATTCATATACTTTTATTTTAAAGAATCTCATTCACAGATTTTCTTTCGCACTTTTAACACTTCAAATTTTATAACACTCACAAAATTCAACTATAAATTTACGATTGCAGTTACTATTTTGACCCCTCACATTATATATTATGTTACTTCTAATGCCAAGTACCTTTTATTGGAATATGCAAGTTTAAGTGTGTTCATTTATATATGCTCAAGTTATACTGACTTTGTAATTTTATGCTGCTTTTTAGTTCCTTCACTAAATAATTACAAGCTAGTTGCTAACAGCATTAGATTAGCTAACACTTCATGCATGATATTTTGAGAAATACCAAGAATTATTTTATTACACTTACAAAGGAATTCCTAAAGACCAACTTTCAGAGTCGAATTACCAGTATTCAAGGTTTTACCCAGTCCATCGTAAGTTTTTGTCTATAAATTTTATTTTAATACTTTTGACATATGCTGTTGCTCAATGTTTTACTTGAATTACAATTTTATTTACTAACCGAATGCTCTGATGAATTGTAATTCTGAACTCTGAATAAAAGACATTCAATGTCTTAATCCATTTCTAATACAGAGGGTGTTCACACATTTTTGTAACGATTTTTGCAAAGATTTATATCTATACACCTCAGAATTTTATTTTCTAATATGTTCAATCTAATAGCCCTTTTGTTGAACTATCATATTACATCTTTATTTCCAAGATAAAAGTCTTTTTTTTTTACATATCAAGGTTGATTTTATTCCACTCCTTCACAATCTTCCAGACTCCATCTAATTTTTTGGGATGCCACTTATAAAGAGCTCGTTTTGAAAGTCCAAATATGCAATAATCCATCAGGGGACTTGTGTGGGATGCATTTAAAGAGAATAGCTTCAATTCCGGTTTCATTTCTCATTTTTTTTCAAAAACAGAGCAGTAGATTTACAAGTATGGCTTTTAGCCTTATCCTGATGGAACATAACACAGTGGATAAAAAATGGAATGTCTTCTTTGAAAATAGGTGTTAAAACATATTTCTGATAGTCATCCAAATTAGTTTTGACATTTTTTTCTACTTTCCTTATTTTACATTTTAAATTATAAGAAAATCCAGTAATAACCATAAAAACTTTAGAAAAAAATTCCTTGTTTCATCTGAACCAATATATTAAGTCCTTCTCCTCTTTTTCAGCAGTAAATCGATCTTTTTCTATTGCAATCAGATAAATATATCTAAGACTCGTCAATTGTAACTACATATTTCCATTTTTCAACTGCCAAGATAATTTTCATACAGCAATCTGCAAACAGTCTTATGTTCAGAAACATGCTTCAGTGCTAGGCAATGAACATCACGTTTTTTTGTTTTGATTAGCTTTAAATCAGATGTTATAATTTTGTTCATAGTAAAAACAAAGATATTTAAAGATTTGCAATAGCTCTTTTGGGGGGGGATTTTCCTTTAAAGCATGAGATGTGACTTTAGATTTAATAAGTTTTACATACCTTTGTTGAGTATGCATTTTTTTGCCTTTTTCCCAGTCAGATGTAAACTTTGAGGTTTCTTTCCTTTCATATTAATTATGTCATTTATTTTAAGTGTAGAAATATTAAAACCATGCTCTTAACATCTTTTTTTTTTTTATAATTGAATAAGAGTATTTCTCTTCAGACAGTGCAAAAATATAGCCTTCGATCCATTGTTTATTTTTCAGCAACATTTTGCAATGATTTTAAGTTTTACTAACGTTTATTTTATTTTAAATCTTTACTGTCTTCCCTTATTTTCCATTTCCGGCCAGAATAAGCACGAACAGATTTAGTGTATGCAAATGAGTTTGCAAACTTTGGAAGTATTTAAGACATGGCTTTTAGCCAAGAAGGAGTGAAAGAGAGACTTCTCGCAGCCTTTATGACGCGTGTGATTTTTTGTTGTCTGCCTTTAAGGCCAGAATTTAGTTCTTGCTGAAAGACGTATTGTAGTCTTTGCACTCTGCTCACTACATACGTAATATTAAAGGGCCAATCTTCGCGTTACTAGTCTCTGTAAAGCATCTTAGTCCTTATTTAGTCAAGCGAATTCATTTTCTCATTTTTCTACATTCTCGACGCGTAAACAAGAGGTCCGTGGTTCGATTCCCGGCGAAGACGTTGCACATTTTTCATCTTTTCTGCTTCCAAAAATCCTACTGACTCTACAATTTTATAGAAAGAATATTTTTAATTCTGCTGACAATAATTAAACCTTATTCCAATTGGATGTCAGTCACGTTTGTATTTTAAAATTTATATTTAAATTCATAGACAAAATCAGAACCGTTACAAAAATGTGTGAACACCCTCCGTAAGTTTAAAGCAATTTAAACATAACAATGAAAAAAAAAAAATTACAGTAATTTTTTTCTTCACACTGCTCCTTGCTGCCTTGGTTTGCAACAATAAGGTGGCCTATAGTTTCCTTTTTCTTTTTCATAGTTTAAATTAAATGAATGTTTCTGAACATTTAAATTACTGCTTAGAACAACTGAACACCATTGTATAGGAAGGACTAAAAATGTAGATCCTGATATTTGTCAAAACTCAGGATAAGAACTACAGCTACCTGTAAAAAATAAAATTTAATAAGCCACTCATTAAATACCTTTTGAGTCACTAATTTTCTCCCTTGACAAAAGATCATGAAGGCAGCTGTAGAGTTTTTAATATTTTTACTACATCATAGCTGTTTTGATCTACCAACGAGAAATACAGCTAATTTTTTGAACAGAACAGAATTAACACCAAGTCAGATTCTTATTTAAGATTTATCCCCTTCCCACACTGCTTGTGTAAAGCATAATAATAGTATGCTTTTTAACTTAACAAGCTGGTTAACAATATTAGTCTGTTAATTTGCTGTTTAACCAATAGGCCGGTTTCACCTATCTCAAACATATATTTTACATTATATCCGAACTATATATGTGGTAAATCATGGAACAACCACTTAAGATAATTAATAGGAATAGAATTTGCTTCACAACTTGAGATATTTATAAATGATTCCATATCCTCGTTTAAACTTGCATAGCCATTCTACTGAGAGGCTACTATCATAGCTTATGCTAAATTTTCTCAAATCTTTGTTTGTAGTCTCTATTAACCAGGAGTTCTAATCTACTGATCGATATTTATTAAGAGAGCTAGCTGAAAACAAGTAACATCAACATTAGTGGCAGGATCAAACAGATAATTTGCAGTATACATAAAATTAAAAAGCTAATTGAAATGTGTTAAATTACTTTTGAACAAGTGCTTACCAAACTGAAAATGGAAGTGGTTCTACCAGAACAATGTGAAATGGCTGAATGTCAACATTTAATAACATACCATATATTTCTGAGCATAAGTCGAGAATTTTTGGAACTTTTTCTAAAGCTAAATTATGGGATTGGCTTATATATGGATCTGCCAATCTCGCAGATAATGTAAGGACTTTTCCATTAGCCAGGTGCAAGAGATAAATAACTAACTATCACATTTTTATATTTTCTTAGTCTATATTTCTTAAGTATATGAAAAACAAAAATTAATTTAAAGCAAAATGCGTTATTCCTTTTATAAAAATTAATTGTCTTATTTTCAAAATTGTTTTAATGCTGATTTGTTGTATCATCCCCAAAACAAAAGACACGAGGCTGGCGAAATTTGCAGCCGGCTTTCTGCACTCTCTTAAGCAAGTGTGATCAGCAGTAGTTTGAATTTTACCATAAAAAAATTTCTATTCCCCTCATCTTTCACATACACACACACAAGAACAGCACAGAAAATTACACTAATCATACACAAAACAATGAATGAAAGTGATTTCGTTAGAAAATACTCCACCCATTTTATCTGCTTGGCAACATTTTAACAACATGTAAGCACATTACAGGTATTTCTCCCCCATTTGAAATTATACATATGTTTTGAATTTTAGGTAAGTTCTTGAAAATGCACTCTTGACTTAAATGCAGATCAGATTATATTTGCATATACATGGCATGTTAAAAAATTTAATCAAATATGATTCCCCCTGTCCCAAAAATTTCAAGTTTTTTTACCAAAATTTTGTCAACAAATGCGTAATAAAAGAAAATCTCGACTATCCCAAAACTCAGCCTTCCACAAAATTTCCAAACTTTTTAAATTATTAGATGGCATTTCTGTTCAGGATATTATTACAAAATTTTAAACTGCCAAACTTTGTAAAAATCACATGAGAAGATTTTAAAAAATTAGTTCCTCCATGTTAATTGAATTTGGTATATATTTATTAATATCTCTTTTTTTTATTAAACTTACTTAATTCTTCCTTTCACATTTCAAAATTTAGTTTCACTCCAAATAAAATTTGCCCATTTTTCATGATTTATTTTTTAAATTTGTATTTTTAAATAATTTTTATAAATTTTGAACTATAACCTATAAAAGTTTTGTCATCACCTTAAAGTAAATGTATTTCTAAGCATACCTGCAAAAAATTAAGTTTTTTATTCAAAATTTCTCAAGACATACGTGAATTTACATTTTGGCACTACTTGAAATTTGGCGTATTTTGTAATAGGCGATAATAACCAAAATGTGATTTACACATTCTGTTAAAATTACGTGAAAGTATGAATGATTACTTTTTCTGCTTGTGGAGAATGGAAAAAAAGGAAAGGAAAATAGTTTGCTATAAATTAAGAAGTTTGCCAAGTGAATTATTCTCAGCACAAACAAAAAAAAATCTGCCACATTTAATTTTTAAATTTCTCACCAAAAATTACAAAATTTAAAATCTAGGCATAATTTGAGTTGTAAAAATGAAATATGGAAAAAAAAATGGTATGTTATTTTAGAAAAAGTCCAATTTTGTGTCAAAATACCTATGTTAGGACAATGCTATATATAAATCTAATATATATCCTAAGTCACGCTTTCGAGATATGAAAAATGCAGTTTGAATTTTGTCAATCGGCCCAATAGAACGGGAGATATAGAACTTCACCCCTTTTTTTTACACTACATCAGTATGTATAGTTATCATTGTATCGGAGAAAATAAAAAATGAGTAGGTTTTATAATTATATTGAATAATCAAGTTTCACTTACAAGCAATCAACTGGAAATGGTAGTTTACTCAAAGCTTGTTGCCATTCTGCCAATTCCTTAACATAGTAGTGGTGGAAGGTTATGTGCTGGCTACATTAGACTTTTTTTTATGTAATGAAAGAATTCACCTTACATCTCTGTGACATGTTTAATTAAATCACATCCATTTTGTTAAATGTAGTATATTTTGTTTGCTGAGGAATAATTAATCTAAATTTAACTTCTCAACTGCCTCTTTATTTGACCTTAGAGTTGGAGCTTTAAAACCAATCCCATTAATTCAAAAAATGTGAAAAATCCCTCCCTGAATACTCTTGAAATTTTAATCTGAACCTTTCTCAGAATGTAGAATGCACTGATGTGCTGTGCTTTAAATTCCAAACATTAAATATTACATAAATTTACTTATTTTTATAAAAGAAAATTGTTAATCACTTCCAATTTTTATAAAAAAACATGTAATTTAAAGTAATTCACACCATGGTCTGATTTTTTGGTAATGAAAATAATAATATAGAAAATATGAATTTGCAATTTAATAAAAATTAATAACAATTATTAACAAAATATTTATCAAAATACAGCAATTAACTTAGAAATACAAAATACACAGATTTTGTAACAAGCTTAAAATAATTTTTAGAGCAGCAATTTTACAACATTAAAATACTCGTCGTAGTGAGACTCACAACTGCCATACAGCCAGCATATCAAGAATATATTATGGAATAATTTAATGCATTTTTATAATAAAATATAAAGATAGCTTGTGCTTTTATGTAAATTGTTCCCATTTTCTTTTTATAAATAATAAATTCACCAGTTTAATTTTTTAAACAATTTTTCTTTAAATAATTACATGATTAAAATTACAACAAAATATGAAAACACTGCATAATATTGTATTATAAGAAAAGAAATTAGTTCCAAAAAATCTATTTGCAGTGAAAATAACTTGCAAAAAGAAGAAGATATACTAAATAATACTAAAAATTCATATCAAATTTAAAACTTTTAACATTGTAGTTAAAGATGAATTTTTATGTAACATTTAATTATTTTCAAGATCTTTTTAAGAGTTTCAGTATAAAGAAGACTTAAAAAATAATTTAATATTTCTTAGACATGATAACTGAGGTATAAACGGTATATAATAGAGGCCAATATAGCAACCACAATAGGAATCAGCCAGTTTTTCCACGAACTGAAATAAAATAAAAAATAAATAAAAAAAATTATATAACAGAACTTCTCCTCTAAAAGCACTCATCATAGTTATAGAACTTGATAGCATGCAAAATTACAGCGAATATTTCACACAATCTTATATCCAATCGAAAAATACTACAAGATACTCTCATGGGGGAAGGGGCAATGAATGCCTGTAAGTTTAAAAATTTCCCATAGTTCAAAGGACTGGAAATATGGTACATAAGTAAGAAAAAAATGGATAAAACGTAACAGAAGTATAAACAGAAATAACAGACACTATAACTTTTTAGTCATTACTTGTTTTAAAATGTGTTGTTTCTCTACTGATAAGTTGTTTATAAGATTATCTTATTCCCATCTTAAGTTATATCTGCTTAATCTGGGCATTTGCTTCATCACAAAATACTGTAGAGTCTTCAAACTATCATGCTATTTATTACTAACATTTCATGACTTGCAAAGAATTAAAAAAGTTTTTGAAGACTGTTAATTTCATGATATTACATTTTTTAGCAAAACTACCTTTAAATTCAGGAATAATTGTGAACATAATATATTATTCTCTTTTGGAGAAGGGATAGATTTAAGTGAAGGCCACTGCTGTCCAAAATTGTTTTCTAATCTAATAATATTTTGGAAGCACTGAAACACAGATTACAACATTCTACATTTCTTCTTCACAGTATTACTTATTACCCCGATAATTCCCTTTTGAAGAAAGGTAAAAACTTAATTTGTCACATATTTTCTTTCCTACTTTCATACCAATACCAGAATCTAACTTTTTTATTAGCAGAAAGTGGATAATGGCATAAATTACAGTCAAGTTTATAACAAGTTTACAGTTTGGGACACTTCCTCAGAAGTAACAATTTTTCTGTTATTTTCTTATTGAAAAGACAGTACAAATTATTTAGCTTGGGAACAATAATTTGCATTATAATTTAAAGCATCCAAATAAAATACTGCCCTGTTAGAAAATTTCTTTCAAATATATGAATTAACCTGCTTTAAAATTGACAACTGACCATTTTGCACTTACACAAAATTGTTAATTAAGGGAAAAAAAAAAAAACTTCCAAATTTCAAAATTAAATGTTTTTATACTTGTTATTCCAACAGCTACGAGATCTCTATGTGGCATGGCAAATAGCTAATTCTTAAATAGCTGCTTTTCACTGTGATATATAGGATCTTTAATTAGCTTTCAAACCATATCAATACTTAACAAACTGAACAATTTTAAAACAAACAGACCTAGCTAATAATATACAGCTTTATTTTATTTTTATAAAAATATATCCAAGTGATATAATTTATAATATAACCGACTAATAATTACTTTAAACACTTGAACCACTATCATAATTAATACAAATTAGATATTAATAATGCTTGAAATCATATCAAAATATTTTTTTATGTTTAATTAAAACTACTTCAAGAAAGGCCTAGCCTACACAAATAAGAAATGATGTAAATAATTGTTTTTTAATTAATTTCATATTTATAATGTGATACTTATTAGTGAAATTTTTCCTATGTTATTTGAAAAGTTTTGTAGAAAATGGTTTTGCTGTTTTTATTTTATTTATACTATAAAGCTATTGAGCTAACTAAGTATGTATTTGATTAAAATCATTTAATACCTTTACTTAGAAAAAAAAACTTTTAAGAATAATTAAGTAAGAACTAGATTAAACAGATACAATTATTGCGCATAAATTCAGGTACTGCACAAGTTCCTAACTTAGATATTTTGTAAAAGGTTGTGCAAAATTTCTGTTTCCCCCCCTTAAATTGCTGAATTTTAAACTTTGTTATGAATATAGGTTAATGAAAACAACAATCTGATAAATTATTCACCTAAGGGATAATCAGAGAGTTGAAAAAAGGTTATATTAAAATCCCAAGCATACTCTGCTTTTAAAAAGTAACATTACATAGAATAAAATGTCTTTGAAACAAACATTTTGTTTAAAATAATAATAATTCCGCTCTGTTCTTTCTAATTATTGGTCTATTTGTAGGTGCTGGTGGCACCACTGCAGTTAAGTCTATTTCCAGCCATAATCTAATGTTGGAAAACTAACATTATTGGAATCACTTTCTTCCTGTTGCTGCTTTTCTTATACTGTCAGAATCAGAAGTGTTTCTGATCCACTAAATTCTACATCAAACTCTTCATCACACTCCATTACTGTTGAAAGAGCCAGAATACAATATAACACAATACCAGCACATGGCTATAAGAACTACTAACCTTGACCTCTTTAGAACATTTCAAGTAGTTGCAAAACTGACCAAAGTAAACTTCTTGTGCCATCTTGTGGCCACATTTGTAACTATCTCAATACAACAAATTTATTCAAGGTTTAAATTAATAAACAGGATACTGGCAAGATACACGAGTGTTCTCGGGCTTAATAAGTTAACAATGAGGGATTAATGTAAGGCAAAGGCAATAATTCGAAATATTGCATTTCTTTTGAATAACTTAAAACACTCACTACTGCTTATTCCATAAAATCCATAATTTCCTATACAGCAATTTGTAGGATGTTGAAAGATACTGTAATAATTAATTTTAGAAATCAGACATTAGGTTTCTGTTACAATATTCAATGAAATACATTAGCTGTTAATTTTGACTATCTGGCATACATCTATTTGATTTTTAGCTGCTATATTTAAAGATTTCATTGTAACAGGAGTGTTCTCATGTATGAAGATTTTAAAGACAGCTTAAATATGTAGCAGTCAAATACGTACTAGATTTTGAGTTTCAAATCCTCAGTTTTCATAGACATTACAATTTACAAAGGAATTGTGACAGGCTCAAAAGGACAAGAATGCAGATTAGTTTTTAAAGCCACATTATTTGGTTTAATATTACTACATTTTACTTCCTGTCTTTTTAATAAATAAAAAGTTATACAAGGACAAGAAGGCAAAATATCAATGGATATTTTATCACACATTCACATTTAATAATAAAAATAAAAGAAAAAAGAAGAATAATTAGACAATAGCTGAATATAATAATTAGATAATAATAACAATAACAATTAGACAATAGCTGCCAACCTTGAAATATGAAAAATCGGAAGGTTTTTTGGGGCGCACGGCAACACCATTTTAAAAGAACTCAAAATTGATTTAAATTTCTTTATAATGCATGACCGAGTTTATTCAACTATTTATATTATGATATGACGTGAAATAATAATATATTCTCACCTTCATGACTAATTCCATTTTATAATTTTCTTATATATTTTATACTAAGAAAATTCTGAGCAGGGAAGGAAAGCTTCAGTTTATCAAATTACTTTTAAACAGGGTAAAATTAAAATCAATAATTAGCAGATTTCGTTAGCAGTCAGGGGATCGAAGTTCAAATCCCAGTGACGGCATAGCACATTTTTTACATCTCCCTCTAAAAAATAAAAAAATTACAGTGACACAAAGTAAAATGTAGGAGATGTTAATTCATCACTACCAGGATCTGACAACTAGGTACAGCCCCCTATGCCTTTGTGGCATAATTAGAACCACATCCAACTATCAATCGGATGGTACAAAGCTCAAATTCCAGTGAATTCAGTGCATATTTTTCATGTTTCCTGTTCTGAAATGGGCTTAATGACTCTATATATTCATTTAAAAAATTAAATACAAACATTTTGCTGAATCTTCATATAAAGATCTACAAGTATCTAGAACAAATTAAGACAATTCAGATCAAATAAAATTTCATACTGAAGATCACCAGGGATGGGGAAACAAAATTTACAAAATTTGAGCTTTGTAAATTCATTAGTGAAACTTAAACTGTGAAAATTTTATTGTTCATTATGAAAAACACTTATTAATATTTAATTTTATAGTTGAAAATGCTAAAAATTAAAAACCAGACCTGATTTTCTAACGGAAGTGCTAGCAGCTATGTATAATAATAATATAAACACCATCTTAAATTTCTAAAAATTTAAAAAGCTGATATGCATTAACGACATAATCAGTTTCAAATTATTTTTTATGTATAGAGATAATAAGATGTATAGGCATTATATATATATATTACATATCCTTTATTTTAATCTCAGATATTTTCTGACAACTTATTACACATAAAAAACGTAGATGAAGAAAAAATTATATTTATATGAACCACTATAACCACTACAATAAATGAAATCAGCACTAAAAAAGTTCTACATATCAATTATTTTAATTGCAATTTTTATGATCAAGTTTTATATTTAACTAAATTTCCTTAAGAAGGATATTTATTAAATGTTACATGGTTTATAATTAAAAGTAAAACGCACACGGAATAAGAGACAAAAATTATAATAAAGAATATGATGAATTCCGGTCTCTAAAATACTCACATTACTCATTAATAGTATATCTTTGATATTATTCTTAGTTGGTATTAATTTACTAATTATAATTTTCATTATTAATCGATTATATCCACAATAATATTTGAATTAATACTATCCTGACTAACACACAGTCACTTGGTCCTTTATTTGTCCATTTTCTGTCATTGTTTACATTTTCCTTTTGGAGGGGGGGGGGACAAAATGAAAATAACTCCAAAAATCTTATTATGGAAGACAATATCAATCTTCCAAGGTAATAACATTTATAAAATTACAGCCAGTAAGCTGTTGGAATAGTACAGCATACAGCTGACAATATAATAACTTACAGAAATATGTCAGCAAATTCTACTGAAGAATTACACTCCACACTCACATTCCCCAGGAAAATATGTGAAAATTGCAAGCTCAACAGAAGGTCTTGCCTCAATTAAAAAGAGTTACAAATATTGTTCTAAGGAAAAAGTTATCAGCTTGTTAAGAAGAAATTTTACGTGATAAAAAAGGTCATCGAGTTGTTAGTTGTTACATTTATGAAGCCACTGGCAATTAAATCATTCCATTTTATGTAGCTCATTTATTTTAATTCCATTCTGTATGGTTATGCATGAAAATCACATTCTTTATAACCTACTTTTCTTTTTTTTAAGCCTTTAATCCTACCTAATTGAAATTCACAAGTATTATAAACAAAGTTAGACCCTAACTTACATGCTTTTTGTTGATTGCACCTATTTGTGTAAAATATCACTCTACTTATGTTACTTAAACGAAATTACATTTAAACTCAGTACTAAAAATGAACCAATAATAAATAACATGCTGCAGTACATTATATAAAGAAAGGGGGGATGTAAGAAAAACGGGAAGCAACAAGCTCTCTGTACTCACTAGAGCAGAAGAAAGCATATCTTTGAAGAACAACTTCTTACCCCCGTTAAGATCAATCACAAAGCTCCATGAAGTAAAATACTTTATTTACCTAAACTTTCAACTAGTTTCTAATAAAATTCCAATTACATACCTTTCATCTGTTCCAGAAACAGGCCAATGGTTCTTTTCCTGTAACAAAGAAAACAAAATATTAAACAACTGAAAAATTTGAATAAAAAATAAATCATTAAGAGTAAAAAATTATCAACATATAAAAATAAATTTACCTGAATATCAGTTATTTTTTGGCGATCCTCCTGTAAAACAAAAAAGAGTATATGAATATTTTCTAACACATAGAAGAACTGAACTCTCTAATTAAAAAATGAAATGAACTGGAATCATTAGTAATAATTTTAAAAAATAATTTACATAAAAACAGATACTTTATAGTTCTTAGTTCATTCTAAATAAATGTAAAACATCTTCTGATTTACAAAACATGGATGGATACAACTTGACATTCTAGAAATATTAACATGATACAGTTAAGGACTTTAAAAAACAGATTTATTGTTGCACATTCAGGCTCTTCCACGGAATTCTGGATGCTGAATTGGTATATAAAATGTCACATTAAAGCAGGCATGGGACTATCAATATCAAGTTAACTATGAAAACAATGTGCTGGAAAAATTAAATTTTAAACCCAAAAATATAGTGTACATAGGCAATGCTACTTATCACACGACAGCTGAAAATCAGTACCTGCATAGTACAAAACAAGAGTTGACTGACTGGTTTTTAAGGACATATATGTTGTGACACTACAGCATAAAAATTTAGAAAAGCAGAAATTTTTTGCTCTGATAAGAAATCATTACTCCCGAAAACATCTGATAAAAGGCAGAAAGTACGACACTGTGTAGCTCTTTCCTCGCATTTTAAAGTCACTAATTAAAAAGATTGATTAATGAAAAAAAAAACAGCTATTGATTCAAATCGATGGCAGAGATTTTAATTTAAATTCCAAAGCCTTGTTGGTGACCTTGATCTTTCAATTAGATATTTTTACATGAACATTTTATAGGTTATTTCTTGCAATAATTCTTATAAAAATATGCATGATACTTTTTTTTATCTTAAAAAAGGTTTATTGTTATTTAAGGATGAAGTTTTTTATTTTTTACCTGCAAAATAGTTTAGCATATGTTTAATGACGAAGTTTGTAAGTAATAAATTCTACGCAAGAAAATATAAAAATTATGAAATACAAAACGAGTTTTAAATATTACTGAGTTCAATGAAATAGCTTTGAATATTTGATTTCACAAATTAGATGTAACAACATCGTGACAGTATTTTGAAACTAAACAGTAGTGCAACAGCCTTCAGTGCCCTTATATTTGCTTTCTAAACTGTGGGCTCCAAGGTGCATGAGTGTTTACCCTGGACTCAGCTTGTTTCAGGACATCCAGTGTTTAGCCTCCAAGTAAACTTCGTACTCGTTTTATCTACTCACTGAAGGGATGAAAGGATGAGTCAACCTTGCTCAGCCCGGGGACTGAATCCCAGAACTGTGGTGCTATTGCATAACACACTATCCGCAGGCACTCTGGGACTTAATAAGCATTTCATCTCAGATAAAAAAAATAATAAATAAATAAATAATAAAAAAAATTGCCATTAAAAAAAATGCCCGTGTGAAGAATTCAAATTATTTCTTTACACCTTTTTCATAAAAATTAGGTCAGGGGTTTTTTACAGCAACAAATAAATGCAGGTTTTCTGAATAAGAAAAGTACTTATGGTAGACAATCGACATGAATATGAAATTTTTATATCCACAAAAACAAAGAAATTATTGCAGAATTCTACCCCTTTACTTAATATGTAAAAAAACAAATTCCCAATTAGAGGATTTGTGATGCACTTTTGTAGAGGCATCTACATGTAGCATCCCAATATTATTATGATAAACAGGAATAGAATTTTTTAGAACAAAGTTGCTTTTCCTTAAAAAATAACAATAAACCAAATACTGGATAAGATTCTGACATACAGTACAAAGTCCAAGATCCGGACGTCCAATATCCGTAATGATCTAAAATCCGGACCTCAAAACCATCATCAACCAATTTTTTTTATGCTTTACGCATGCATATTTGATTTTTTTCCCTTTTCATAATAAAACGTGGAGAGTCCCAATTCTTACTCTCAGTTCGGCGCTAAATAAAATACTTCATTATTGAAAAAATAATCAATTTAGCATAAATTTGTGTGATCAATAATTTGACTCCATAGTTGTGTAGCTATTTGGCATATTTTTAAACCGAAACATTGATTTTACACCCTTGATGCCAACTTGGCGAATCATTATTTATTGTATCTTGCTTTCATCACAGCATGTTTATCAACACATGACAACTTGAGTGATGACGAATGCAGCGATGCCTACACAGTTTTTTTAATAGTAATTGAGTAACAAAGAGTATCTGTTACAGATTTAAGTTAAATGTGCTAAAATGTTGACGAGAAAAGATTTAACAAAATTTTTTCCCATATGCTAAAAATAGATTTTGTTAATGATACTCATAGGCCAAAAGATTATATTTAATGCTATTTGACTTAAGAATAACTGATCTGTTATTTACATAAAGCCAGAACCAGCATCAGAGCTCCCATGGCCGCATGGGTGGCAGAATTTAGGGAAGAAGAGGAGTTAAACATGTTTTTCATTGCGATGACAATGCCCCAATCATCAATAAATTAATGTATGGCAAAATCTGTAATATGGTTCTAGATCCAGAAAATATCACTACCCATAGTGAAGAAAGTCACAGGGAGATTATTGAAAAAGAAAAATTTCGATTAACAAGTTAGTCAGAATTCTCAACACAGCAATTACAGGACTTGAACAATGGAACTTAGTAACTGAACAAGAAATTATATGTCTATAGAATTTAAGTATTAGTACAAAAAACAAAGCAACTTAAACAACTTGCACTGAAAGAAATATTTAATAAAGTAAACACATAAATATTAAGCTCTTTTTTTTTTTTTTGTACATTTTGAAACCCTTCAGATCACAAATGCTTCATTATTTCACAAATCACTTTAAATTTAAAACGATCTAATATCCTGAAAAATCCCAAATCTGGGATCGCCGAAGTCCGACGAGTCTGGATCTCAGACTTTGTAATGTACAATACCGTATGCGAGAAATGATTTTACTGAATGACTGCAAACTGGCTTATTTCATCAGGATCCCAGAAGAAACCACAATAATGTGTTATTGGTACAGATCCAGGCAAAATAGTTATTACTGGTAGTAATATGTTTCTATCAATGAGCTGTAAGGTTTTATGTTTGGTAATCATGTTCATGAGATCTACTCCTTTTAGTTAACTACTTTTTTAGCTGCTGGCATTTGTTTTAATTATTTTGTCCCCCTCACTCTATTACATGTTGTAATTTAAAATAGTGTTTTAGCTTTGTCATCTAAAAAATAACTAACTAGCAGAAGCAAAGCAGTAGATCAAATATATGATTACCATATTTTTATTACACACTGTTATGTGCTGCGACATAGTTAAAAAAAGCATTCCAGTTTCTTTGCATATTATTTACTTTCGACATAATTTGGTATTGTTTCCAATCATTAATGTTTCAACTCCAATCATTTCAACAAGATTAATGGATAAAAATTACGTTTGGCTGTAGGGGGGTCTTTGGAACAGTCGTATAATACAATTTTAAAAACAAATCTGCTTATATTCTTGAACGCTTTAAATTATATATAACAATTCATTATATATAATCTAAGTCAGACAGGAACATAAATATAGAAGGATTACATAAAACAGTCTCAGATTAAATTTGAAAAAAAAAAACACACAGTGACTGATGACTGATTGTAGAATATCAAGAAAGTGATAGAAGTAAACATCTGACTACTACTGATATTGCTGCACACGATCATAGGAGAATGCAATTGTAAAATTTTAACTCTAGAAGACAAATAGAAAATGAAAATACCTGTGTTTTTTCAATTTCAATCAATGATACTTTTACTTTTTTTTACCATCCAATCAGGGTTGTACATCAGGGTGGCTTAGTAGACAGTCAGGGCTCTGAAAGCATAAAATATATGCTTCTACTATCCCCCCAAGGGCGGTGGCGTGAGCTATCGATCGAATGGGTAGAGCGATACCTAATTTTATGAATGTTTTCAGTATGCTTCATGCACACTGCGGTCTCTGTGACTTTGAGAGTAGTGATTCTGGGAAGCCAATGTACTGTTATAGGGAAAATTCAGTTTACGATGTCCACCGTGTGTGGGTTGGGAACCCAGGGGCACTGCAGCAGATGAGATATTCTAATAATCCTTTCTGGGGAGCTTTTGTTAAAAGTTTCCCTTTCACCTAATACAAGCACATGTGTAGTGCCTTTATTATGGTGGAACATATATAAATTATTTTTATTAGCTTTTAACCATATTCGAGAGCATACTGAAGAAAACGAAAATAAATTTGATAAAAGCAACATTATACAGATTACTTTCAATTAAAGAGTAATATTAAAATCATACTTCACATAATTCTCCTATTTTATACTGCTTCATAAGTTCCCTTGCATCTGTGGAATGACCAATATCTTCAAAAGCTTCTGTTGCATGTTTTCCTGGAATATAAAGCATTGAAATATTAATAAAGAAGTCAACCAGCCCTTTCAAAATTAAAATATGCATAAGTTAGATGACACATATATAATTATTTCAATTACAGAAAAGCTTTCTCCAGTAATACCACAAACAAGAAGAACTACCTAAAAAAGTAAATATATATATATATTTATTTTTTAAATGATATTGGTCTTAACAAGACACTCGAGTTTTAATTTTTTCCGCTTTTAAGTTTAATTCTTTTAGTTCATTGGGATCTCCCTTAAAATTATGTAATTTTTGACTCCCTTAAAATTATGTATTAATTGGCATTTAATGTTTATTTGTAAATTCACCTTCTAAGCTTTTTATATAGTTTTTTTTCAGTAGTGTTTCGATTTTAAATTTATGGCAGGCACGTCGGGAAAAGAAACGATAAGAACTGAGACCAACTGTATTATATAGATTTTTATCTATTAATGTTTTTCCGCTTCTGTCTCAATTATTGTCATTTGACGAAACGCGTAATTGAGTTTAGCTGTGCACGAGATTGTCATGCTTTTCCCTTGATAAGTCCGTGATAAACTCGAGTTAGGCTAAATTACCATTTACTGCCCTTCTTTGTAATTTATTCTGCTGTTTTATTTTTAATTTAGTTTGTGCTTTAAATGGTTTTTAATTATTTAAGTGTTTAATTTTTTTTTAAATGTTAAATTTCTTTAATACCAACATTTAGTTTTTTATCAATCACTTTTACTTTTGAGTAATTATTTTTTGTTGAAGTTTTTTTAAACTCTGGAATGTAGGTATCAAATTTACTTTTAGGTGATTGCCTTTAGAATTTTTTTCTTTTTGCTTATCTTTAAATTTAATTTTGCAGCTCAGTGCGCAAAATGTTTGACCAAATAGGTCTCTTGCGTTCTTGTACTACTTCTAAAAATTATACATATATAATGTCTGCAATTAGAAAAGCAATGAGAAAAGAAAATCCATTTGAAAAAACTTGTTTTTTTTACATACATATATAAAAACCAAATTTCTAAACTTTTAATAACATACTTAGTGCTTGATAACAATAAACAATATTATTGTGACATTTAACATAATCCTTTGATAATTACAGTAGCACAAGAATTGAGACATACATACATCATATAAGAATGACAAATTATAATTCTGCAATCAATTAAAAAAAGGGGGGAGGGTAATTTCTTTCCACTGCTGCATACTAATTTATTCTTAGTGCTCATTCCATCCTAGTAATATATACTATGGCAGATTTAATAAATCTTATAAAATTAATAATTGGGATAATTCCTGAATACTATCAAAAGTAGCTTCTTTAAAAAATACTGTAATAAAGAAATCTGAAGGAAAGAAGAAAGACAAACATTATTTAAGCAGATGATTTATCCCTAAATACTTACTCGCTATTTAATCAGAATTTAAGCAGTGGATGTTTTGAAAATGTAATGAATAACTCAAGTATAATTAAAAAATAAAAACTAAATTCTAAAAATATAAAAATAAAGTTAAAAAAGTACATAATGCATTAGTTTTTACACTAGTGCACAGTTTTATACTTTCTCATAATGCACTAGTTATTATGTTGTACATAATCATAAAATCTTTTATTTTGGTTGAGGTGAGAAAAACAAGACACTGAAGTCTGTATATAATTATTCACATGAGCAGCCAGAAACTTACACTGGCATAAGCTATATAAAATTAAGAATATAGACATTCAACGAATTTTCCCCCTTTTTTTCTGGATTGGTAGATCCAGTTCACACTGCATGATGCAAAAAATGTCTTTGGGTATGTTTTCTAATGAGTCCAAAGCTAAAATAGTAAAGTGGCAGAAGCAGACACAAAGTATTAATAGAAATAAGTAAACACCCATAAAATAAATTTCCATTTAAGCTCCAAATTCAGTATGCATATTATTTTCCTTTATAATAACATTAAAAGAAAATCCTATAATTCAGTTTGTTTAAACATTTTGCTGTAAACTCAACACATAATTTTGTTTTTTAAAGAATAATAACTTTTTGACACATATTCTGATTTACATATCACTATAGGGGTGACAAGCACTCCACAGTTCTTTACTTGAATATAAAAGACTTGAGAATTACACTAGGGAGACTCCTTATTCTCCAACTTAAAGCTAAATGGAAAACAGTTTTAAATTACTCAAGATACCATCTAATCTTACGTTGTAACAATTACAAAAGCAAGTTTCAAAATTTCTGCTAAATCATTTTATTATCCATATACACAAACAACCTTGTCTTATTATTAATTGTGCTAAGTCATTTTAAAGAATTGTGCCAAGTCATTTTAAAGAATCACATCACCCCAATTCTATTAAAAATCTTATCAGTAAATCGTGCTAAATCATTTCATCTAAATCATTTCATTTACTCTTTGTATCTTATCTACATTATCTTTCTCAATATCACTTTCAAACTTTCCATATTAACACTGCATAATTTTTGTTATTCTCTATGTTTCCTCTAAAAAAAATTCCTTTTACATACACAGTGAAGAAAAACAACATATTCTAAAATAGGAGATTGCAACATTTTTTTTAATTTACAATAAAAGATTACATGAATGTATCCTGCTGCACATGTTTTTATTTGAAAATCAAAATTATATAAAGACTCACTTTCCACTGTTTACTATTATCTTACATAATTAATCAAAACTGATGACAAGATTTTTTTTTCCGTTCAAAAACAAGACTATTGAAAATGAATTTAATCTTACAAATGACAAACCATAATCAAATGCATTAAACCATTCTGTGCATATGTAATGGATAATATTTTTGTTTAGATTTAATAACTAATCAAATCACAAAAATAAGCAATTTAAAGTGAAGCATTTTTAAATACACATAAAATACTTTTGGCTGACATTAAGGAAATGAATTGTAGCTTACAATTTAAATACCAGAATTTTAGCTTTGTGGATTTATAAAATGCATAAGTTAAAAAATAAATAAATAAAACTATCACATCATACATTAAACGTTAATCATCATCATACATTAGACTCATTCTTTATGCCTAAGATTGACTTTCCATTAATAAAGTTACCCTGAAATACTAGAAAAAAATTTTCTCTTCACTAGATTTCGAGAGATTTGAAACCCCACCAGTTTTGCTCTTTC
>KK119094.1:410443-422471 GCA_000611955.2 Stegodyphus mimosarum | reverse complement strand
GAATCAGAAAACGGAAGAGGTGGGGGGAAAAAAATTACCAAGGAAAATGCAATCCATATCCTGCCCCCCCCAATATAATAAATTGTTTATGGTTTTCTATAGTCTAGTAAAAAATGTTGATGCAAGAAGAAAATGAGAAAAAAAAAAGGAGGGAGGATAAATTTTTAATTATAATTAAAAAGTTAAAAACAATAGAAATTCTAGAAGGCTATTTATAAAAATGTATGCTTTTCAACTTTTACTAGAATATATGCTAATATTATACGTGATCATGCCTCAGTTAATCTGTGATAATTTTTATAAAAATAGAATCTAGTAATGTATAAAAATGCAAAAATTATGAAAATGGCTTAGACAACTTTAAAAAAAATAAAAAGTATTTGCAATGCATCTAAATACACACACACATAAAGAAAAGTCTCTGGGAGTCTATACACTCCCTTATATACATATATATAAAATATAATCTTTATATATAATCTCCTGCATAAAGGAAAATTACTTTCCCTTGAAAAGTCAATCCTCCTTTGGCAGGTAAAGAATAATTTTGATTTTTACATTTTCCTTCTGTACTATAAAAATGTTTTAACATCTGTTTCATTTGCATAATTTTATAATGTATCATACAAACGTTCAAGTAAATTTTAGTAACATGTTTAATAGTTTCTGTTCAGCCTAATTTGGCTTATATTTCTCAAGCATCAAAATTAGTTTAGCTGCATACTGTTTTAATTTACTTAAGTTACAATATATTGAAATACAATTTCTCGGAGATAATAATTAAACTAGGTTTAAATATATATAGATATATACATTAAACAAAACCAAAAAGAAAAAAGTTTCATTTACAGATATTTCGTACCTACTTGAATAAAAATGAATAATTTTCCAGGAATATTAATTACAAATTAAGAGTTTCTGGTACTTTTCATTTCTTTATCCATTGCTCACAAGGCTGTACATTATGCATGATTTTCGACTGTTTATCCTTGAACTTTCTTGCAAAGTAAGATGAAAGTCCGAATTTTATCATAAAACTTAAAATATATAAATAAAAAAATATGCAACGCATATAAAATTGGATAAAATTCATTCAAAGACTTACCGGCCTGTTCTAACAGCACTTCCTCGCCACCAGGATGCTATCAATAGAGTACATTACAATCATTCAACCACGAAATAAAGAATACGCACTGATTTAATAATGAGCATGAATTAGAAGGTAACTTACTTCTTCCAGAAACTTTGTAACGTCATACACATTGCTGTGAATTAAAATCCAAACAGATTTTTTATTATTATGTTCAGCTATTTCCTCTAATGTGTAAGTTTTCTTTTCCTCCGTCATTTTCGATTAATTTTTATTTCCAACACCCTGTTTCGCAGCGTGACGACGAAATCGGAAAGTGAGATGATAACCAGCCTTGGCCTAGTGTTTCACAACAGATAAAGGCTATTGCCATATGCAATTTAATAAATTTAAAGTATTTAAATAAAAATTTATTCAGCATAATTTTATTGAAACTTTATTAATTGAATTCTAATTTTCAACAATTACTTGTTTGTTTTTTTCTCTAAGTTTTGAAAACCTTTTAAAGTAAGTAGCTATTTTATTCACTTCGCTAAGAGGACTTTTATTAGGGAGTATTACATATGAAATCTTTGCGGGTTTGATATAGCTCTTTAAATTTTAGTTTTCTTTTTCATCTCTCCTTTATATTTACTTACTTCTCAGTTTCTTTCTTTGATATTAATACTTCATGGTTGCCCAAAGGGCTAAAACACTCAGTTCATGCGCAATTAGTATTTATTAATTTTATCCGATTTGACGTAAAAAAAATTCCGCGTTTTATATGTATGTATGTTCCCGTTACATATGCTCATGCTTTTATTTATGAGTGAAATTACAAGAAACAAATTTTCGTGATTTTGTACTTTCATTTTTATGTATGATGTCTTTTAAACTGTCCGAGGAAGTACCGGTCGTTCAGTCGCCCTCTAAAAGTAGCAAATGCAAGAATTTTTTGGTAAAATCTCTAACAGTATTGTGTGATAGAAAGTTATAATTATCTTACTTTAAAAAATTTGATAATAAAGGTATATTTCAAAAGTGTGTTACTATGATAGTAAATGATATGTCAGTGAAGGAGTGTCGTTTTTTATTTGTAAAAGAGGGTGTCTAGGTTACAATTTATCCCATCGTAATAAAAAAAAGAAAAAAGAAAAGCAAAATTTTCCCTTAATAGTGCAACAAGCTGGTTACAGTTCACAGCCCATTTATTACAAGATCTTATTCAGTCTGAATTGGTTTCTTTTTAGTTGATATGTTGAGGTACTTTTTTGCCTCTGGATTACTAGTTAGGCTTTTTTTTTTTTTTTAATTTGTAAATTTTCCTCCCTCCTCCTTAGGGTGTTTCCCCCCACTTTTCCATAAGTTTACTTATTATTTATTGAATTTAAAATTATGGTACTTTCTGATTATATGCATTCCAATGAAAAGTCACTAACTTATTGGCATCTTTGTAAACTGGCAAAAAAACATTTGTGAGACGTCTTTTACAGCTGAACCCAACTTATAAGAAGCAGTATATAAAGCAAAAACCCTTATGGGGGGGAATCTATGTCTAAAAATACTGAACAACAAGATAATGGTTAAATATAAATATATAATATTTATGTGTACTTAAATATATCTGGCCGCATATGAGTGTTGTTTACTCTTGCAAGTATTCTAAAAAATATGGCAGTTTAATTGAATATTGAAACCATGGATACAAATAATAGGAATTTATTGAAACTCTTTATGTATATATAGATTCATTAAAATTTTTTAAAATTTGAATGAACAGTACATTTAAAAATAAATAAACTTTTAGGGAAAAAAAGTGTCTAATCTATCAGTTGCTTGAATAAAAAAAATTAATGAATTTTTGAAAAACATTACCTCATTCAAGGGCAGAAAGTTTTACCAACTAATGAAAAAGTTGAAGAAATACAGCAGTATTCGTTCATAGTAAGGAACTTGCTTTATTTTCATATTGTCCACCAAAAGACAAGAAAAGGCTGATGTTCATGCTGTCTACAATTCATGAACAAAACAATAAATAAGATTTGTTAGATTTGCCACAAATGACTGATTTCTACAGTCATTTTGTATAATTGGTGTTATCTCTTTCAACCAATTGCCCCCTCATATTCCAGCTCAAGGAAAACATGCTGCCACCTTGATACTTTTTAAAAATTTATTACACATCATTGTTATTGAATTTTATGCCTTTTTATTCAAAGGTCAAGAAAAGAAGATGAACTAGGTAGGCAGTGAAATTTAAAAGGGAGGGGAAGCTGAATTGACAGAGGGATGGTGTACTTTTTGTCCATTTTTGTGAAATTTTAAAGTTTAGATGTGATGATGAGGTTTAGATGTGATATATGCAGAAAACATATTTATTCAGAGCATCAGACTAGAATTTGAAACTCATACTGAATCAAAATGCATTGAGAACCAAAACTAACTCAATCCGAATTAAAATTTCATCCTGAACATAACGCACTCACTCGCTATTCTTCGGCCCAGCTGGACAGCTGTCTGTTGCTTCTTTCTTACTGCAGAGTTATCAGAAATGTAAACCTCTTGAAATAGGCACAAATGATGTGTCAATTTGTTGGTGGCCGCAACATGTTTACTGAAATAAAGATTTTATCTACCTCGGCTGCCAGTTTCCTATTCACTGTGGATCAGTATTCTATGACATCAAAATTCACACTCTTCATTATGGATTCAACTGTCTTTGTTCTACAGCATCAATACTGCAAAGTTCCTTTTTTACTACATATAGAAGCCCCTTACCCGGCTTTTATTTCCACGGGTGTTACTCATAGTCATATACTGATATTTACAGAAGTATTTTAAATGTTAAAAGTTTATCAACTTATTAAAATTTTAGACCACTAAATAAATAAGTGAAAATTCATTTACCTTCTAAAGGGCTGCCTTGAACTGCCTAGGTTTCCTTTTGATGTTAGTCTATGCTGAAATTCTATTTACTGCAGAACACTACTGTACATTTTTTTTAGAAATTTTAATTAACATGTGAAAGATTATTTACATAATATTTACAGATTACAATCAATACAAGCATTATGTTTCAAATATATACGGATATGGTCTATTGTTTTGACTTATGTTAGATGCATCACTCGTTTGATTAACTACTTTTTGTCTCTCCCACCAGAGGGCGTCCATGGGAGGTGAGTTATTAGTAAACAAATGTAACAGAAAATATTCATGTTTAGGCTGTGTCAAAGTGTTAGAAAAATTATTTTTCAACTAATAATAAAATCTAACTTTTAATGTATTCTTCTGGTTTCTATAATTATATTTAGGAAAGTTTTATATGCATAATGAAAAAATAAAATTATAAAAACTTTGACTCCAATACAGCAAAAATTGACCAGGATAATTAATTTTAAAATTTGAAACTTTTGATATTTTCAACTTGCTTTCGGGGATCAGTTAATTAAGCTAGAATAATTCCAGGATATTAGTTTAAATGAAGGTGAGCAAAAAATCTGCATAATTTAATGGATCATACAAGGAAATCGTGGTATCCACAACAATGTTTTTTTCTTATTCTTTCAGATATCATGAAAGATTCCCATGTAGAAAATTTCTGTAGCCAAAACTTATCATTTCTACTGCCTTATATAAAATCAAGGCAATTGACCTGTATTATGTAAGTATGACCAAAATAAAGAAAATTGAGAGGGGACCAAAATTTCAGGTTTCATATTTCAATGGAAATATTCATTTTGACTTTTCCGGAATCCATTTGGATGATTTTTTGTGTGGCATCTGTATGTGTGCACAGAATAAAGGACAGTTTTATTCCAAAACAGATTACAAAATGGATTCAAAAGGGACTTTTTTGTGATGTCTGTACAACAAAAATTGACCAAGATATTTAATTTCAAAATCTGCAATTTTTTATGCCATTTTTAACTTGCCTTGAGTAATTCGTTAATTAAGTTAGAATAATTTGAGGAAATAAGTTTAAAAGAAGTGCAGCAAAAAGTATTCATAATCTAAAATAAGCCATACAATGAAGTCATGTTGTATCCACATCAGATTTTTTTATATCAAGTTACATTATACTTCTACAATATCAATAATTTATGCAACCTGGCAAACCAGTAATTCTGGGAGATTTGCTATCCCATATCTGCCAACTCTTTCGTTTTTCACTACATATCCTGGTCTCATAGTCAATCTTCATTTCTTGCACCATTTTTTTTTAGACTTTGCTTAGGAAAATGCTATCCTGCAATAAATGAAATTTATTAGATTAATTAAATTAATGAAACTTAAATTTTCAAAATTCCATTCCCCTAACCCATTTCTTCAGCATGTTTTTTCTTGTTAAATTTTATTTGATCTTAACCTATTTGATATAATATACTGTAGATATCTGTAGAATTTGTTTTTTGGAAGATTCAACCAATGTTTCATCAGTTAATATCTATATTTAATTTTTTTGCACCATTAAATGGCACAATACTAAATTTATCCTTACAGTTGTATGAACATTAATTATTAATTTTCTTTCCATCATGTGTACCAAATGTACTTTGATAAAAAAAAAATTTCTTCAAAAAATTCAAATTTTTCTCAGTATAAAGCAAAAATTACAAAATAAAACTAGCCCAAAGGCCATAAAATTTAAAATATTATTTTATGTCAAAATAATTTAGTTCAATAATTGTAATCATGCGTGATAAAATGAATTTTAAGTTTTTTTAAAAGGGTGTTGCCACATAGCCCAAAACCTCTCAGAAACTTCAGGTTTCTTGCATGAGAAGCTGATGGTTTTCTACGTTTCAAGGTTGGCAGCTATGCTTCTCCATGTATCGGTAATCATTTGCATGGCTGGGCAAATTGTTGATTTTGAAATTTGCTGCCAATCGATGCAGCTTGAGAACTTCCATTTATCTCTCATATTATTAACAATTCATTATTTATTAGTGTGGCTGAACGATTGAAAAACAATACATTTGCTGCTCAATAAGATATACCTTTATTTAAACTTTTATCTTTTAATTTTTATATATTGCTTTTCATTATAAAAAACGAAATATTTGAAATCAAGTTTCAAAATGTTAAACAGATATTTCTTGTGATATTTTATAATTAGTTAATAATTTTTATAACATTTCCACGTTCAGTGTAATTAATGAAAGATTTTTTAATGTCATATGTTAAGAATATTTATTACAAGATGCTTTTGTGTTTTCTAATATAGTGCATGTATTAGTTCTTTAAAATTTATTCTCATAACTTTGTGATGTGCAATATTTTTGTGAGAGTAACTCCGTGGAAGAATTACTTAATTCTGAAATGTCTATAATTTTTGTAGCTTACTTTTGTTAAAAGTGGTAAATCATGATATCAATTACGAAGTTGCATTTGACGTATTTATAAAAGTGTCATTTGATAATGTACTCAGGGATGGGTTAATTTCCAGTTAACGGTACGTTCCTTATCTGCCATCTTGTTTTTGGCGACTATTGGCGAAACACGACTCCGCGAAGCACACGCCAAGTACCTAAGCCTAACACGCAGCGGGACACCGACCTTTCGCCATCGCAACATCGGAAAACGTGACGCCGACGATATTCCGATGGCGAGCGGTCGATGTATCTTCGTGTTAGACCTAGAAACTCAGCGTGAACTCTATGGAGTCGTGCTCCGAAAATAGTTACCAAAAACAAGAAAATAGAACAAAACAACAATAAATTTCAAAAATTTTAGAAAGACAAAAAACACTTTCATAAAATCAACAAAGGCATAAACACTTACTTTTTAATTCTCGTGATTCTTCATCTTTCCTTTTGCTGCCTTAATTTTAGGTGCGTGTGTGGCCGGCGGATAAACATCGCGGATTGCATCAAGGAATGTCATAAATAAAGGGAGAGAAAGGGTGAAGTTGACAAGGAGAAAATAAGTATCGCCTAAAAAATGGCGCCAAAAATACGCCAAAAAAATGGCCAAAAAAGCGTACCGTACACTGGGATACAGCCCAGGGGATGTATTGTATTTTCATATTGTACTTTTATTGTTATCTATGTATTATTTTCAGCTTAATTCCAAAATTTTTCTAAAAAAATAACATAGAAATTTTTAAAATAAATTATATATGTTTCAGGTTTCCATTTTGAGCCCTTCCGCACCAAAAAAATCCAAATCCTCGAAGAAGAAATTATTCAGTGAGTCCCATGGTTCCCAAGAAGTAAATCATCCTGTGAAGATATATAACACTTCCCTGCCATCTGATGATTTAAACGAGCCAATGTTAGTAAGACGAATGCTATATACATATATTTTTTTTATCTTTAAAATTTGAAATAATTGCCTTAGTAGTTATTTCTGATGTAGAATTGTTAATTACAGATATTCAGATATTCATATTTCAAGTGATTCATTCAATTTGCCATCAACTTCTACATGCAAAAAATTTCAAGAATTCGAAAAATCAAATATTCAAATTAAATCATCATCTGTATCAAAACGATCAACTAGTACTGTTGTAAATGATGAAGGCCTTCATGAAAAATCGGACATTAGCAGTCAAAGTGAACCAGTGTATGCTACTGTTGACAAAAAGGTAATGAAAAGTTTTTTTTCTCATATTCTGACTGTTTTGAGTATTGAAATTTTTCCAAAATCATCACAGTTTTGAAAATTGAAAATACTTCCAAAATTCACTGAATAACTCTTTAAATTTAAACATTTGTAAGAAATCGAAAAATTATACTGCTGATCTTAACACCTCATACAGTACAAAATCCAAGATCTGGAATCGTCGGGACTTTGGCGATTCCAGATTTGGGATTTTTCTGGATATTAGATTGTCAATTTAAATCTAGTAACGTGACATGCTGAAATTATAAAATTAAAAATATGAAATCATGATTTATGAAATAAAGAGTATCAAAATTTGCAAAAAAAAAGCTTAATATTTATTTGTTTACTTTATTAAACATTTCTTTTAATGTAAGTTGTTTAAATTGCTTCATTTTTGGTGTGAATACTTTCTCTTTAATTCTATAAACAGAATTTCTCTGTTCTGTTACAATGTTCCACTGTACAAGTCCTGTAATTGCTGTCAAGAATTCCGACTAAATTGTCAAAAAAAATTTTTTCGTTTTCAGTAACCTCTCTGTCACATTCTTTACTATCAGTAGCAGTATTTTCTGGATTTAGAATACAGATTTTGCCGTCCGTTAATTGATTGACTATTGGGGCATTGTTCATTGCAGTAAAAAACTTCCATTATATCATCTTCATTTATTACTGTTTCTCCACATTTTTTTATAAAATCCATATTAGAAAATTTCAACTTCAGTTTGCGATATCCAAAAACTTTCAAATTCATGGCTATCATTTTCATCATCCTCACCATGAAATATGGTAGCTGGCCATAAATTATGCCAAGCATTTTTTAAAGTATCTGGAGACACATCCTCCCACGATCTTGCAATGCTCCACACAGCAAGTTTTATGCTAAAATAGCACTTTTTGTTTACTGGACATCGAAACATGTTTTTGCTTTGTAGATCCTATTGCAGCTCCAGAATTAGAAACTCTTTTCGACATAATCAAAAGTTCAAACTTTAATTTTCATAAAATTGCTGTAATATTAACAGGCTGCAAAAAATAATAAGCTGGATCAAATTATAAGTTTAAGAACAGCACAATCTGCTATATTAACTGAAATTCCTTAAAATCAGTAAAGTATAATTTTAGCCTAGTTTAATAGCGTACAGTATACATTATTGGCTATGTATCATGAGATTGGCAAAGAAAGACAAGTAGTTCTACTAAATTTTGTCTTGCTTATATTGCATACTGAATTAAGCTTGAATTGTATCGATTCAGTTATTTATTATAACATAATGTCTATTTCTTGCACATGCTTAAGGTTAATCTGAGTCCTGAATAAATAAACTTCCACATATACTTAAGGCTAATGGAGGGCCGTCTCTAAATACCGGCTGATGCCTCTGCAGTTCCTAGATTCTGCTACAAAATGCTTCCCTAAGTTCTAAATTTTTGCCGCCCCTAAACTTTGGATCCAAGTGCTTTCCCTAAATTATAAAAATTTGGTACTTACGTACTATGACGACTACCTTGGCGACATTTGGAGATAAAAATCTTCATTGGCATTTTTTAGTTTATGTATATAAATTAAATAAAAGAACTTCATCAAAGCAAATTAATTTAAATTCTTTAAAAAATGAAAGCCCCAATTATAAAAGAACAAAAACTTAAAATACTAAAATCCCGAATATATATATATATATTCGAATAGAAAAAATTAATCTTTTTTATATTTACTACTGTAAATGATAATTAACAGTTATTAAACTTATTTCTGAATAAGCTTCAGTGAAAGTTACATAAATGAATTATATTTTTGATACATAATATGCGTACAAATTTTTAAAAAATTGAGAGGCATTTAGTGTTAACTTTAAATAACAGATGGCAGCACAATATAGTTAACTTACTTAAAACTGGTGAAAAGAAAATGTTGACTCTTTATTTCAGCGCCCTCTATAACCTATATTAGGGTTAACCTTTTTTAATAGCCGCCCAACCGGTATAGTGGTTAGCGTCGCCGACTGCCGTGCCGAAGGGCTCGGGTTCAAATCCCGCTTATAACTAATGTTAGGCTTAACCTGTATAACATACAAGGGTCGCCGGATTTGGCGAGATATCTAGGTAGTCGTCATAATACGTAAGTACCAAAAATTTTGTCGCTGGGTGCTTCTCCAAATTCCAAAAAATTTGTATTCCGTATATTCTGTAGCCTGGTGCAGCCAAACAATCTCTGACACTGGTTCTGGGTTTATGTGAAAGCTTGAACATATCAGTTATTCTTAATTCAAATAGCACTAAATGTAATCGTGTGGTGTATGAGCTTCATTAAAAAAATCTGTTTTTAGCATATGAAAATAAATTTTCACTAAATTTTTCCTCGTCAACATTTCTTAACTCATCTAACTTAAGTCTGTAATCATCGCCAAGCATAATGTCAGCATAAAAGGTTGCCATACGCTCTGTTATTCAAATGCTAATAGAAAAAAAAATGTTTAGGCATCGCTGCATGAGTCA
Organism: Stegodyphus mimosarum; assembly: GCA_000611955.2. NCBI lineage: Eukaryota > Metazoa > Arthropoda > Arachnida > Araneae > Eresidae > Stegodyphus > Stegodyphus mimosarum. The sequence goes on along the minus strand of KK119094.1, from coordinate 412,300 downwards.
TTACTCAAGTTGTCATATGTTGATAAACATACAGTGATGAAAGCAAAATATAATAAATAATAATTCACCAAGTTGGCATCAGAGGTATAAAATACCAGTAGGTGTAAAATCAACGATGTATTTATGTAGAATATTTCGGTTTGAGATGTATGGCAAGCAGATACGCAGCTACGGAGCCAAATTATTGATCTCACAAATTTATGCTAAAATGATTGTCACTTCAAGAACGAGGTATTTTATTTAGTGTCTAAGTGAAATTAAGAATCAGGGCTCTCTATGTGTTTTATTATAGGAGGAAAAAATCAAATGCACATGCGTAAAGCATACCAAAAAAAGAAAAAAAAGTTTGCGGCTTCGAAGTCCAGATTTTAGATCATTCCAGATATTGGACGTCCGGATCTCGGACTTTGTACTGTATATGTGTGTATGAATCTGTATGTATCTATTTTTCCTTCGATGTACTACACCTGATTCTGTTTTTATATGAATTTGATTTAACATGTATTAAAAATAAGTATGTCACTCTCTTTTTACATGTATCATTTAGATGTAACACGAGCATGTCAAGCCAGTTTCTAAAAAAAAAAAAATTAGGGTTAAATTCCAAGAAAAACCTTTTTTATTTGTGGTACTGTAGTTCACACATGCGTGAATGCTTCAACAAATGTTTTGTCCTAGAAGTTAGATGTTATATGAATGTGAAAGGTCACAAATTTATAGTTCTGATTCTTGACGATACATCTGTGGACACTCAAATGTACAAATTTTATTTCTGTCACCTAATATTACATCTTTAGGTCCAATCCAACATGCCTTGGCCTGGTCTGAGAGCCAACTCTAACTGTTATGCTTCTGGACTATTAAAAATAATATTTTCTACATGTCAATCAGACGCAATTGGTGGGCTGTGGAAAGCATAAAAGGAGTGCCAATACAGTTAGCATAAAAGGAGCATATATATAGCATAAAAGGAGTAGCTATATACTATATATAGCATAAAAGGAGTGCCAAAATAGTTAAATATGGAATAATATTTAAAAAATTGGTACTGCGCCAATCACGGCAAAATAGTAGAACTCTTGAACCACGTTCTTTTTTGAATTGACACTCGCTTCACACAAGCAATGCCATTGCTTCTGAGTTTTTAAATAAAACGCCATATGGTGGCCATTAACACATTTTTTTAGGCCGGTAATATTCCATAACTTTGGAAATATTTGGAAAAGAGCATGCTCTTCTGTAGTAGGCAGTCCCATATTTTAATCACTTTTTTTTCGAAAATGCATGATAGAGGAAAAAAAAGGAGTCTTTACTCAATTATAATAACTAACATGTGTAATCAAGGTTGCACCAAACCCAGCATGCTTGAAGAAGACCCATTTTCACGTAGTTTGGCATCTTTTCTTTAATAGGCAAAAATGGCCGACGGATTTTTACGTAAGTACCAAAAAATTTTATTTAGAAACTGAGAAATTTTCTTTTTTCTTGAAAATCAAGCTGAAGTTTGGTAGTTAAATACATAAGGATTGTATTATATTGATACTTGCATATTATCTTGTCCCCATGGAACTGTTCCCAAGCCGGTCAATTTAGTGCCAATTATTGATAAACGTGATGTCACATCACACTGATATTGTCTGCACTTTATTTGATGTAACCCTGATAAGGCCCTTTTTTTTTGCTTTTATGAACAAGGATATAAATTAACTGCTATTGCTGTATTTTCCCCTCGCATTTTAAAAAAACAAAAGGTATTTGAGGGCAGTAGAATCAGATCTGTGACTGAATTCATGCTCATTCTGAATTCAGGTTGGTGGATTTTGGAATGAGACAGGGGATTTTTTTTTTTTTTTTTTT
>KK119094.1:367780-403718 GCA_000611955.2 Stegodyphus mimosarum | reverse complement strand
TAAGATTATTATTTAATGTTTTATTAAAATAATTTAAAAGATTATTATTTGCTAAATAGGTAATTCTATAAATTTTGCAATGGTAAATTTAAAGAACTGTGTGTTTTCATTCAGTTTGTTATAATTCTTTATCTTATTACTGTCCCTTCAAATTTTTCTTATTATGGTGCTATCAGGATTCTTTAAAATAGCTTGGCTTTTTATTTAAGAATATAAAGTGCTGTTTTTATTAGAATGTGAGAAATATACTTTAATTCAGTGTTTCTCTCTGATGATAAAATGTATTTAAAATCAAAATAAAGAATTTTGTTTTAAATGGAAACTGTATTATGTACATTTAAATTAATTTTAACATTAAATTCATACAGGATTCATTCATAATTAAGTCACCAAAATATTTCTTCAAAATTTAAACAAATTTAGCTCTAACTGTGGAAGCGAGTATTTGTGTGATAAAGTGATCATACACTTTTAGGTGAGACAGTACCTCTTAATAGCAAAATTTAGAAATTAGTATTATTATCTCAAAAATCATAAAAGATTTTGGAAAAGTATAAATTAGAAAGTTCTTGGCTTGTTAGATATAAAATATTTAGTACTTACTTATCAAAGCAACTGTCATAGTAGAGGTTGCCAAATTTTTGGAATGCACAAAACTCTGGTCACTATATATATAATCATTATTTAGGTAGCCATGCTGATAGCAGTCCTTCAGTCAAGCAACATAACCATTTTCGTGTATTTTCTTTTTATTGTACTAAAAGTTCTAATGGTTTTTTTAGATAAATCCTTTTATTTTTTGCTGAAACTTAATTTTAAAATATGCACTTGTGGCATTAGCCTGCAATAGAGGAAACTGTGGTGAAACTTCTGCAAGAATGAAGTATTTTGCTGCAAAATCATTAAAGGGAACAATTGTTTTTAACCTTTTGTTAAAATGATTACCACAAGACTGAAAGAAGTAAAAAGTAAGCTTGTAATTAGGTTTATTGATTGATTTTTGGATAAATGCCTGATAAGAATTTTAAATATATATATGTGCCTGATAAGAATTTTAAATATATATATGTTATGTATTTAATAAGTAATATTACATAAGTAAGTTATTTTAAATATATTAAGTAATAATAGATATTTATGTATGTAATAAGTAAATTTTTGGCAGCTGATTTAAATAATGACATCATTATTCTTTTTCATTTGTAAAAATCACCAAATTGCACCAAGGTGATGTCATTAATACATAAGTAACAGCTGTATGTTTATTATACACATATATTTTATTTTTCTATTTATTACATTTTTTCATTCAAAATGACCTTATATAAAATTGGTCAATGATATGAAAAATAAAATACATAATTCAAGATGTCTTCAGTTATATTCCTATAAATGTTAAATCTATAAATGAACTGACAAGTGTACTTTGATAGTTACTTAGTGCAATATGGAGATTAAAATAATGTTTCATAAAATCATTTCATATACATCATATTCACATGAAATACATGTAATCGTTCATTTCATATCAAATTCATATCAAAGGTTTCAAGTTAAAAAGATGCTCAAATATTTTGTTGAGTATTGTTGCTACAAGAAGTAAATGTTTTGTAGCTTTTAATGTGTAGTATTCTTAATATCATTTAAGAACCAATGTCATAAATTACATGTATTTTAAACCATGACATGTTAATAGATTGGAATTTTAATAGTGCTTTTTTAACAAATATGTTTAAAAAATCAATTTAATAGTGGCCATGTAAATCTATAATGATTAAGGTATCTAACTAGCTAATTTAATTATTTGTAACTAACTGCTCACCTTTAACAGTTATCTCTGCATATTAAAGTGAGTTATTGCCTTTCATTAATCTTTACTGTGGTCACAAGATACAGAACAAAAATGTTAAAATTAATGTAAAGTTTAATTCTTTGCATCTAGTATTTCAAATAATACAAAACAACTTATCACATCTGGTGTTTAAGTAGCTTATTGGAACCTTAAAATATATTAACTGGGTGTAATATATTTTAAGGAAATATATTTTAAGTATATTTAACTGGGTATAATATATTGGGTTGGAGGGAAAGTTCTGTCGTATTTTAAATAGGCAGGTGATTTTTCTTGTAAATTAAAAAAAAAAATCTGTCTAGTGAGTCAATCGGATTTTTTTTTGTTTTTTTAGCTGCTGTATAATATAAAAGGTGCCCTTTTTTACCGTTCATCATTTACTTGTGATATTTAAAGTGAAAAACATGTCAGTAGATAAAGTGCATTTATGACACTGCATTTTATATGAGTTCCAAAAAGGAAGCAACGCATCGGTTGCATGTGAAAATTTGTGTGCAGTATTTGGAAAAGATATTGTAAATGTTCGTACTTGCCAAAGATAGTTTAGCAAATTTCATTCCGGGAATCTGAGCCTCAAAGAAAGTGATCGATCTGGACGACCATCCAAGATCAATAATTATGTTTTGCAATCCATGTTTGAAAATAATCCACATTTAACAAGTCGAGAAATTGCAGAAGAGTTTGGCATTCATCATACAGCTGTTCGAGATCACATTAAATTTCTTGGGTTTGTGTTAAAGCAAAGTATTTGGGTTCCACATAAATTAACGGAAAAGAATTTGTCTGATGGTGTAAGAATGTGTTCATTACATCTGATTAGACACAATGTGGAGCCTTTTTTGGACAAGCTGGTTACTGGAGATGAAAAGTGGATTCTTTATGAGAATATTAAGAGAAAAAAATCTTACTGCAAACCAGGAACATCATCAGCAACAGTTCCAAAACCAAGTGTCCATCAACAAAAAGTACTGCTTTGTTTGTGGTGGGACAAGAAAGGTCCAGTGTACTACGACTTGCTGAAACAGGGAAAAACCATCAACGCGGATCTGTACTGCAATCAGCTGGATCATTTGAATGCAGCTATCAAAGAAAAAAGGCCAGTATTAGCGTCCAGAAAAGGAATAGTGTTCCACCACGATAACGCTCGCCCGCATACTGCAATGGTGACACAACAAAAACTGAATGCGTTAGGATGGGAAGTCCTTAGTCACCCACAGTATTCACCTGACATTGCACCATCTGATTATTACCTGTTCAAGTCTCTGCAAAATTATCTAACAGGAAAAAAATTCAAGTCTTTTGAAAGTGTTTCTAAGGCAGTTGCTGACTATTTTAATTCCAAGGATGAGAATTTCTACAAAACAGGATTTCACAGGTTACCTGAAAGATGGCAACAGGTTGTAACAAATAATGGAGCATATATAATTGATTAATATTAAACACATATTTTTATAAATGAATTCAAATGTTTTCTTTAAAATACGACAGAACTTTCCCTCCAACCCAATATTTTAAGGAACTCCAGAACTCTACACGAAGTTATGACACTAACTGCATCAGACAGACAGAGCACGACTAACTTTCAAAACTTGCCAACCGTGCCTACATCAAACTTTCAGGTTTGTTCTGATCAGCAGGCCTCTCCCTAGGCAAGCAGCAGCAGTGGTAACAGCCAGTCTTCTGTAACGAATCATGCTGATCATGACTTTACTTCTCATTTTAACCTATACTGTTTGCTATAAAACCTACGTGTTATTTACTAAGCTTCTAAAGTGAGCAAGTACCTGACAAAATGAGACATAAAAGAAAAAAAATCAACATTAAAAGAAAAAAAAATCAACATTAAGCTAACTGTTAGTAAAACCTAAATAAAATGTCATTAATCTTCTTTCAAATATGTTCTACTCTATCCAGTTATTATAAGGGTAAAGTATTTAATGCTACCTGATAAATTTTGTAAAGTTGATTTTATTTTCAAATTTGTTTTATAATTTTGTTTATTAAATTATTTTAAGAATAATGCAATTTACTTGTGGATCTATTTATGTTCTGAGGATGGTATCACAAAAGATAGGTTCAGGCATAGCTAATATCTTAAATTGAATGTATTCAGTTCCTGTTTGCTGATGGGTCTTTAATTTTTTTCATTAATAGTCCTTAAATTTCTTAAAAGTACTTAATTTCTATGTGCAGAAATGTGTATGAACCCTGGAAGCATAATAAAATTTGCTTATTATATAGATTAGAGTGCTTGAAAATGCAGATAAATTGTTAATAGTTTATTATTAGTAGAAGTATTTTTCCTTTCAGGATATATAGAAATGTGTATGCATGCATGGCCAGTATGGATTAGCATCTTTCTATACTTCTTTTTAATTGCCCTCAAATTAGAGATGATTTTCAGTTAGCTGTTAGACATCATTTCTGTTATTATTCTAGTAAGCTGACTGCTTTTTTTCCCCCTCTTTTTCAAGGAAAGACAGTCAAGTGCATGCAGAACTCCAATTGAAGATTACAGAACTTGAAGCAGAAACAAGAAGTGAAGGTAAAAGATTTTATTTAAGATGATACTGACCTTTTAATTGTTTTTTAAACTAGCCATTGATTTTAATCAAATAATATTCAATTATCCTCTTCTTAATTTATAGTGAAATCTTTGTCAGACAATATACAAATTCTGACTAGAGAGAGGAGAGTTATGTCAGAGCAAATTCATAGTCTTCACAAAGAAAATAAGACGCTTCAAACAGAGTATAATAATTTACTACAAAAAACGAAGACTATGATATCATCTGAGGAGTACAAAAAGGCTTTTGATAGTCATAAAAGGTATGTTGTCTTGATATCATAAAGGCCTGAAATTCCAGTTCTGCATTTATTTGCATATTATATGAAATCTGTCTTATAAAGTAAGATATCTTCTAATTATCTGAAAAGTCGCCATTCATTGCTGAATGATTTTTCACCAGCTTAAGATGCAAAAGACTACAAACATTTTGATTTTAAAAAATGGCACCACCCTAAGAATTATATAAAACAACAGTAAATTAACAGAATAAAAATGCAAGAAACATTTATAATAAAGCAGCTACTGTGTAATTATAATAAAATACTTGCACTAAATCACTTTGTAGAGTCATTAGGATTTATTTGAAGCAGGAGTCATGAAAGATGAGCAACATCTTCACTTAGACTCGAACCATGGACTTCTGGATACACGTCCAGCATGTTGACCACTACACCACGAAGACATGCGAAGAAGGTGGGAGAAATACCTTATATGCTCCCCCTTTTAAAGGTGACTCGGGATTAGGGAACCCAGTTGCCAAATCCTGGTGGTGGAGAATCATCATCCACCACCCTTTTTAGTTCGGGCAGCTGTTGTAGAGTCATTAGGTTATTTGGAAGCAGAAGAGGTGAAAAATGAGCAACACTTTTGCTGGGACACGAACCACGAACCTCTGGATACGTGCCCAGCTGTAATTGTGTAACTTGTGTTTTGGAGATAAATAAAAACTAACCAAATGCATCATTTTATATGCATTTTATTATCTTAGGAATAATGATCATCATTATCAACATGTCAAAAAAAAGCATTTCATAACAAAAATATTCATTTACATGAAAGCAAAAATCTGGAAGATAGTGACATTTTTATAGCCAATGGATACTGGTCACTACTTGCTTCAAAATTTCATCAAAACAATCTTTTTCCTTTCCTCCACATTCCTATTAAAATTACTTACAGGAAGAAGAAGGAAAAAAAAAAAAAAGCATGCACTAATCAGCACAAGTACTTCACAGAAAAATTACTATCAAATTTCAAATGTCGAAATCCGTACATGTGTAATGCGGGCACAAGCATACCTGGGTTGTCACATTAATTACATTTTCAAAACCTTATGGGTTTCCTATTTTGACAATATAGTGTGTTGCCAGAGTCATGTGTGCTTCTTTTAAGTGTTGATTGAATAATCAGCAAGTGCCAAAAATAATTATTTTGCTATTTAGTAATATTATAGATGGAAGTTGGTATTGAGCAGTTTTGCGTTAAAGAGCAGTCTTGCATAAAGTGTTTGAGAATATTGAAAATAAAAATTTAATGAAGGATTTATTAATTATACATACAGTAATACTTTACACTTTCAAGTTTGAGATCTGTAATCATCGAGACTTCTGCGGTTCTTTATTTAAGATCATCAGTTTAAATCAAGTTAAATGACGTATAAAAAATTATAAAACTAAAAATATGGAATAACGGAGCATTTATGACCTTAACCCTTTCAGGATGGGTGTGTCATATGTGCATCTGCCACCTTATTATCATACAGCCAGGTGTGTATTATGAACTGCAGTTTAAATGTTTTGCTAAGAAGAGTGTCCTGTTAAAATGATTGATTGACAAAATATAACAATGATATAGAAGTATTTTGGTTGTAAAATCAGATTTCATTCTGTTAATTGAAAAATATCTGTATAAATTCCTTATTGTATTGAGTTTCTGAGTTTTGTGATGCATTTATAGGTTATTAAATGAAGTACAAAAGAAACATCAAGAAGAAATAAGCAGATTGAAACAACAATTTGATGTAAGTATCTTTCTCAGCTTTTTTGTATATTTAACTTTTTTCAAGCAAAAAGATGAGTAACAATTTAGCTGCACCTGTAAATTGCCTTTTCTTTTAATTTTTCTACAAATTTGTTATAATTTTTTATAAGTAAATATATTAATTTGTAGGGCCATCCTGATCAGTATAGTAGTTAGTGTTGCTGTCTGTTGAACGTTAAACCTGAACCTGAATCCCAGAGAACACTTGGATGTTTGTAAATGTATAGATAGTGTTTCTGCGGATTGGGGCACTTGAAATATATGGTAAGCTAAAAGTCGAGTGATATAGTGGGAAGGGAAGAGGGGTGGGAGACACTTGAACTTGTCTTCCTGTTCTATGGGGGGGGGGTAATTCTCCTTCAAAACTAGGATGCAATTAGGTAAAATTTTTTCTGTGATTTTTATGCTGCCCTATGCCCATTCTAATGTCAGTCATAATCATGTGCTCCTTCCCACAATAAAATCTGTGCACTTGTTATGATGCTACAGTCAAACGAGTGATAAGTCCTGATATTAATAGGTTGTAGTGTAAATCATTTTGCAGGTTGTTCCATCAAGAGTACCTAAACTTTGTACAGCCAGATTCCTTACTTAGAGTACATAAAAAATGCACAAAGAACTGTACCTGCACAACCCACAGTTTTTGAGATAAATTCAAAAATAATAGTATGATAGCATGTCCTGTCCCCCCCCCAAAAAAATCCTGTATCATGACATACTCTTAGTGGAAATGCATAGCCCATGATGCATTTAAGCGACTGCTATGTGATTGGCTGGATATGGAATACCCAGACTGTTAAATTGTATGTGGGTTTCTACTTTTACAGCTGCCAAGATTACCAAATGTGACACCTTTTGGTTCCTTCCTATGGGCCATCTGAAGGAATTGGTCTTTTGAGACCTAGTTACGACAGAAAGTATCTTAGTTGCTCATCTTCAGGCTACGTGTACTTTGATTTCCACCATGCTGCTCCAACATGTACAGTGAGCTATTCCACAGTGTGTGCATGTTTGCTTCCGTATACACGGTGGACATTTTGAACATCTTATGTAAACAAGTGCAAATACTAATGTTCATGTTTCTAATAAAGATTTTTTTTTTCTTTTCCCCTTGAGCCAGATATAACATCATACTTTTCTTTTACATTTATCGTGAAAACTATGGAATGTACATGTACAGTTCTTTGGGCATGCATTCCAAGCGAGGGATACCCACTTTTTTTGCGCCATTCTAGAATAATAGTGGGGCAGCAGGCACATTTATTTACAGATATCAAGATAAATTTATAGATTGACATAGTTAATAATATACATAACATACAAATATATTCCAAAATATAATTTTAAGGTATAAAAATTATTGCTTGTATTCATATGTCAAACAAATAATCACTAAATATCACAGACAACATTTACAAATTCTTTGGTTTATAATTCATTATAAAAAATGTAATCCTTAAAGTCACTGTGATACTTGGCATCGCATTTCGTGGACCATGATATTCCTGCTCGTAAGCATTCAAGATGTTCATATGTAAGTCAAGATCTGTATTTTGATTTTGTGATATTCATTGTTGAAAACAATGATTAATGCAAGAATGTGGAATATTAAACTGTTGAAATTATTTTTCAAATTGGTTTTGAAGTAATTGAAGGTTGGTAACAAATGAAGACAAATCAATTTCAGCTTCACCTATTTTTTATCTCCTGTATTTGGGAAACTAGCCAGCATTAGGTCAGCAAAATTTTGATTTTTGGTAAGGAAATATTTTTCTATTTCTTCAATTAAAATTACGAATCTTGCCATAACTTTGCCATTACCGAGCCAATGTATGCAGAATGAAATCAGAACCTTCAGAATTTTCTTGAAGGTTCTAAGAAGATGGTGTTGCAGAGGGTTGCTCTAAAAAAGTTTACTATTTTTGTATAAATTAAAAAAGTTATTTATAGTAAAGTTTACTATTTTTATACATTTTCTTCATGACGTGTCCAAAGGGTGATATTCTACCACACTATACTACTTGGTGGATGATACAGTGCTACGACATAAAGTTTGGAAATGATTTAAACTTTCTTGCAAAAGGCAATAAATCCATGAATATTATCAATCATTTTTGGTGACCCATCAGTGGTTAATGCTGACACTTTGTGCAGAGGCATATCTATTGATTTTCCATATTTTGTAAATATGTTATAGATATCCTCACCTCTTTCATGGGTTATATTTCCTGTATTTTTTTTGCTGCAGTAAAATTACTAAATACCATCCTCGCCATAACTGCTAATTGTGCAATCTCTGATATATCTATAGACTTGTCAAATTGTAGTGAAAATCATTCATATATTTCATATACATTTCATCTATATATAAGTCATGCTTTAACTGAATTTGCAGTCTTTTGAAATGGCATGCATTCTTCTTGTGTTGTTTTCTAACAACTGTAAGTCTTGTATTGCTCACATAATTTCATGTTTATAAGAAAATCTCTTAAATAAGCAGTTGGTTAAAAATGCTTTTTTTAACATTTCACTATTCTAGAAAGGCCTTTTTCCTCTTTGCAAGTGTGTGAAAATTTTGAAAACTGACTGTTAAGCAGGGAGGCAGATTATTTTAGCTGATTTATATTTTTCTTTCTTTCTTCAGATTTATTTGATAAGGTTATATTAAAAGTGGCATGAATTGTTCTAAAATGATGTTTAACATTATGTATTTTTGGCACTGCAATGCTGCTGTTGTACAACAAACAATGATTTTTAGAATAGATGAAATAGTATGATTCTTTCCAGTCGTTATTAAAATTGTAGATTCTTTATCTTTCACTGAGTCATATATTTTGGGGTTAAAATAGCAAAGTACAATACAAAGTCCGATATCCGGACTGGTTTAGACATTGGTGATTCCAAATTTGGAATTTTCTGGATATTAATTAGATCATCAGTTTAAATCTAGTAACATGACATGTAAAAATTATAAAATTAAAAATATTAAATTGTGGTTTTATGAAATAATTAAGCATTTATGACCTTAAAGGAATAAAAGTTATTTTTTTGAATAAAAAAAAAAAGCTCAATATATATTTGTTTGTTTCATTATTAAACATTTCTTTCACTGTAAGTTGTTTAACCCTCCAGAGGTTATGGATGTAAAATTCTGTATAGAAAAATGGCTTTTAAATTCATTACACAGCTCCTGATCTAATTTTGGGTTGGTATATTAGAAGAAAGGTTTTAAGATACAAAATGAAAGGGTCATTTTAGACTTATATTAAAAAATACAACACTTATTCATTACAATTAGGGGAACTTTGATGTTTCAGGGCCAAACCTGTAACTCTTATAGGATTAAAGGTGCTTCATTTTTGTGCTAATATTTTCTCTTTAATTTACAGATAGCCATAATTTCTTGTTCATTTACAAAGTTCCAGTCTTCAAGTCCTGTAATTGCCATGTTTGAGAATTTGCACTAAATTACCAAATGTATGTTCTCAACAAACCTCTGTCACTTTCTTCATTGTCAGTAGTGATATTTTCTGAATTTAAAACCATAATACAGATTTCGCTCTCCATTAGTTGAGTAATAAATTGGGTATTGTCAACACAATGTAGAACTTCTGTTATGTCATCTTCATTTATTACCAATTCTCCAGAAATTATATTAATTGGAATTAAAATTACATTAACTGGAAAATTTCACTTTTTTTGAAAATTTCTTTTTTTTTTTTTTTTTTTTTTTTGGCAAACCTTCAAATTTGAGGCTGCCACCATAAAGCTTAGCTAGCATTCGCTATACATTATTAGCAATGTATTACAAAATTGGTGACTAAAGGCATGTTGTTCTGCTAAATTTTGTCTTGCTTCAATCACATACTGAGGAAGTTAAACCTGAATTGTGTTTGTTTAGTTATTTATTATACTTATGTCTATTTCTCATACATGCTTAGGGTTTATCTAAGTCCTGAATAAATAAATATCCTGCACATGCTTACAAGCTTGCATATTCCACATATATTTACAGACCCACATATACTTACATACTTTACACAGACTTATCCAGGGCCAGAGCTGCACATTTTATGGCCCAGTACAGTCTCTAGGGCACCAGAATTCTGCCGGGCCAAGTACCTCCCTAAATTCTAAAAATTTTGCATCCTAGTAGTCCCTGAATGCTAAAGATTTTGTCGTCCTTTAATTTTGTTGTTCGCACCAAGGCATTTTGATTACGGAGTACCTTTGCAATTAAATGCAATTACCTGTACATCCTCATTAATAAAATTGAAATAAATTAGAGAGAGCATTCACTAAAGAAAGTGGAAGAAGCCATTAGGGGTGGAGAACAGAGCTCGATAAGAGATCCCTTGGAGAAAAAGAGGCTCTTCTCTAAATTCTAAAAACTTTGCATACTCTAAATTCTGTCACCTGGTACATCCTCACCAGCTCTTGCACCAATCTTGGGCTTACCTGAATAACAAATCAATTATTCTCAAGTCAAACAGCACATATTTAATCTGTTGGCCTGTAAGTGTCTTTTACAAAATCAATTTTTTGCATATTTTAGAAAGTTTTGTTAATTTTCTCTTTGTCAACATACTCAACACTTTACAGTGCAGTTAGCTGAAGTCTGTAATCATCGCCAGGCATAATGTCAGCATAAAATGTTCTTTAGTAAAGGCATAAAATGCTTACCATGCTCTTTAGTATTCAGTTGCTAATATGAAAAAAAAGGTTTAGACATCACAGTGTGAGTCATTTCGCAAGCTGCTGTGTGTTGACAATCATGGTGATGAATGCAAAAAATAAAAAATAATAATTTCCGGGTTGGCATCAGGGCTATAAATTATTTTTAATAGGTATAAAATGACTATTTTGATGTAGAATGGTTTAAAATGCAGGCTAAGCAAAAAGGCAGGTATGGAGCCAAATTATTGATCATACGTAATTATGCTAATAAATGATTGTTTCTTCAAAGTGGCAGTATTTTATTCAGTGCTGAAGTGAAATTAAGAATTGAGTCTCAAACTTATTTCAAGGGAGGTATTTATTTTTAGTTTAAACTTATTTTAAACCAAAAAGAAAGATGCACATTTACATGTTATAGCAGTCCCATGTACAAAATTTCAACGTTTTGAGGCTACTCATTTTTGAGTTATGCAATATACGTATATATGTACATACAGATGTCATGAAAAAATCTCTTCTGAATCCATTTTAAATTCATTATTTTGTTTGTATGAACATCGTTCAAATGAAATCAAGAGTGGTCAAAATGGATATTTTTGTAAAATATGATACCCAAAATTTTTCACAATTACAAAACTTCCTTTACTTCGTACAAGAAAGTAAAAGGGCATGGGGTAATGCATGGGGTAAAAGACAAAAAGGTTGCATGTGATCTGCAGTTTCCAGATTTCGAATTTGGTTATATATATATATATATATATATATATATAAAATGCAGTTGAAGATGCCAGCAATAAATATAAGGACAATAAATGTAATGCTGCTGTCTATGAACAATGACATCTAGTATAGCAGCTCAAGGAGGCACTGAAATATTTTAATATGTGAATATTTGACACATTTAAATTTTTAACAAATATTGCAAAAATAACAAACTGGCCGGGATCATACTGTCAAACTGGGACAATCCCTGTCAAACCAGAACATGTGCTAAGCTCATTTGAAATGATAAACATGCAGTTGTAAACAAATATGCTTATATTTCTTTAGGGGACTATTAACTATAAAAAAAAGTTTCATACTTTTTTTTTTAAACAACTTAAATATTTTTTTTTTATTTTGGTCACACAACAGATGCCTGCAGGCATATGAGGCTGGGGACTATTGGTCTGTAGCTTGCTAAAATAAAAAATTTGCAATTTAAAATTTTATGTATTATTTGGACTGTACTAAATTAAATTAAAATTTAGTAGTATTGGTGAATTTAAATTCAATTTTTGTCTGAATACAAAAATAAGATATAATCTTCCATTATCATGATATATATTGAAGGGGAGTTTTATGCATATTTTTAGCTGCAGTTTATGTGGGGAAAAACTTATTAATGACACCAATCACTGTGGTACTGGACTTCACAGTGATATGAAATTTGCTTTCTCTGCATTGCATTGCATTTCTTGAACTTCATCAGCGTCTGATAACAGCATATTTTAACTGAATTCTGAAATATTTTAATCACTCAGGTCTTCACATGCAACAACATTGTCTTTGCATGCTGAAATAATGCTCTATTTCACATTCTGAAATGTCAAGTGTTAATTGCTATTTTGTTTTCTAGTTACTTTTCAGGTAAATTCCCATTTTCAGCCCCCCCCTTTTTTTCAGAGTCTGTTGCTAGACCAATTGGTAGATAGAGCTTCAGGTATTGTTCTGTAACTAATTTCCAAAATTTGTTACCATTGCATCAAGAAAGAAAACATTACAATCCAAATTCTTGTCATACCCTACCAAAATATACTTAGTGATCTGCTTTCTGTATTACTGTGTTGATTGTGAAGTTCTGTAGTTTTTATTTGTATTAGTATGAGATAATAGCCTATAGAAAAATCCTTCATGAAAGCATCCTTCTTCAACATAGAGTGTCCTTTCCCCTTGCATACTTTTTCATAATTATTAAACATAATTGGGTTTTTGTGAACACAAAAATGATAAAACTGTAGTTAAAAATTAATTTCATTTTTAATCTCTACAAGGACTCATGTTACAGATGATGTACCTGAAAATGTTCTGTACTTATGGAATGGGTTCCTAAGTTTGACGATTATTTAAAAAACTAATGAATGTTTCCTCATTTATTTAGAATAAAAATATTTATGTATCATGATTATACTTTCTGTCTACTATAACTAATGAAATATTTTTATCTTAAAGATAAAAAAAATTACAGAACATATGAATGTTCAATGTACATTTTTATTTCAGGTCTTGATGGTATTAAAATAAATTTGAAACTACATTTTAAACTACTGCGAATAGTTTTACAATTAAATATAGTATAATTATTTTTATAGGCACTAAATGAAGCAAAAATTTTTCTTGCAATACAAATTGAAGATATGCAAAATCAATTGACCATGTTAGAATCAAAAAATGAGGATCTTGTAAAGTCAAATCAGAAACTTCTTTTAGAAAAAAATCAGTTACTTCAACAATTAGAAGAAATAAAGGACATTGAACGTGGTGCTAAAAGTATTCTACATTCACTTCTGGAAGTGGTAAGTTATGTATTTAAATTTTTAACAATATTTAAAAAAAAATTCAGACACTTGAAATTAGAAACTATTTAATTGAGTATATATTAGGTGTTTGAGCGTGGAGTTAAATTTCATTGAGGAAAAATTTAACCGGGCACAATGAACATACTCTGAACTAATTCTTTTTTAGATAAAATTGAATTTGGATAATTTGCAACTTCTTAAACCATCAATCCATCAATGCCTATAATGGTCAGTTTTGGATGTAAAGCAAATTTTTATTGTCAAAATATTCTGAATGGAAAATTTAGTAGCAGTTTACAAAACCAAAAAAAAACTATATTGGTAACGTATATTGATTGAAAAAGTGAATTAATGTTATTATAGGAATTTGCTATTTTCTGCACTTGTCTCAACACTCTTTTCTTTTTACAGTAATCTTGGATCATTAATCTGTAAATTTTTTGCTTTGGGTAAATCTTTATTGCTTATATAGTCCATTGTTTTTTATATAAACTTTGAATTTACATGATTAACATGTTTAAAAAATTTATTTGCCCACAAATTTTGAAGCCTTTGTTTCTACTTATATGCCTCTCATAGTTGGTTTGTTTACATTCTGCTAAAAAGCAGGTATTACACTCTAAATGTGTTATGAGAGGGCATCAAATTCTTTTAAGTGCCTCTAAAAGTCTTAATCTGGTCCTGATGAATGGGGATAAATTCTTGGAAACAATATTTGTACTGATTTTTCTGACATTAAAAAGAGAAAACACTTTTTATTTAATAAATCCAAAATTTCAATTCTACCACATGCATATAAATTGTAATGGTGGAATTAACATTACAATTCAGTTTAGGGAAAATATAACTGCTGGAGTTTTTCTAAACAGTTTATTTATTTATTTATTTAGTCTCTTGTTAAAAGCATAAAAATTACTTTGGATGTAATTTTGTTGATGAATAGTTAATTTTTTTTATATATAAAATTCTTTGATGCTTTTTTATAAAAAAAATTTTAAAAAATCTTGTATTATAGCATTATCCGGTCAACATTCTTTTAAAGATGTCAGCCATTGGCAACTAATTTTTTCTTAACCTAACACATGAAAAAGAGTGGCCATTAAACACGAGATGCATCCATAATGAAACACTGAAAATTACATAACACAGTAACAAATTAATTTAAATTAAAAATTCAGTGAACATGCATAACAAAGCACTTAACTTTATTTTCCCCTGGTCTTCTGCTCATGTGTACAGTGATACCTTTTAACTGTAAAAAAAAAAAAAAAAAAAAATTACGTCCAAAGGCGCATTTTTTTAACGTTTCGTGTGCTACCTTTTTTTATTAAATATCATGTACTACGTACTCAAACCATAAAATTCAGTTCAAAATCAATATCGCAAAATCATTTTAAAATGAACATATCTTTAGAATTTCCGTAAGTCTCGTGCGCTGGAGATAAAAAAGTTTTTTTTTTTCCGTACAGTGTTGCCATTGCTCGCTTTGAAATCATTTAGTTTGTTAATCAGAAATTCGTTGAAATGTTACAAAACATAAAATCGATAATAAAGCAAATTTCAAATTCAAAATTAGGGCTTCCAGATGCCCATATTCGCAGTAGGATTACGTCATTCAAAATTCGATGGCTCTAGGTTTTATCACAATGCGAGAAACATGCATACATTTTTCATTTTTTAAAATTTAATGCAGAGCGATAACATTTAGTGGCAACAATTTGAAAAGTGATACGCCGTTTTTGTGTTTCCGACGCAAAATCGCAAAACGAAAGTAATAGTCCTTCGGGACTAAATCCCTTTGGACTAAAAATCAGAAAAATGCAGAATTCTGTGCAGAGCAGCCTGGCACTGCTCGGCATGTATTTATCAACCTTTTTTACCTTAACCCTCCGCTTACGGGCCCCAGTGATATTCACAGGATACAAAATCCGTCTCGTAATACGGGTCTCATGAAAATAGCGTACATAAGTTTATGTCTCTTATTTTCAATACGGATCCTGCTTTTTCTTCATGTAGGCTGAGAATATTGCAATATTCATATTTCACATTTTGTTTTGCGCCTAGGTACTGCTACAGGTTTATATCATTGTAAGGGAGTACTATTGTTTTTTCACAGCTGAACACTTTCGACGCTGTTGCTTCTTTCATTGTGGAATGATAAGAAAATAGTAAATATGCTTAGTTCTTTTCATGATGCATCATCTGTATCAGTTTCTTCATGGATCGCAAAAGAAAAACTAAAGCCAAAAGTGATTTATGATTATATCTTTACACCTGGGTGGTGTCAACAGATGCACTCAGGAGATGTCGTACTACCCTAGTACCCGAAACAACTTTGTAAATATTACAAGAAAATATTTTTTATATATTGGATCAAGCAATGTGGAATTTGTATATAATATACAGAAAAATAACAAACACGAAAAAAGTCCCAAGCTAGTTGTGATCGAGGAAATCTTTGACAAATACTCTTCTCCTATATGCTCACCAGTACAGTCTATTGATGATAGTATATTAGCTGTTTAGGAAGGCAATTTGCTGTGTGTTGCTCCAAAAACATACAACAATGAGGGGGGGAATTATGAGACTTGCATTTGGTCTGAAGATTCAAAAGTTGGATTCTGTTTAGAGCCATGTTTCAAAGTTTACCACACAAAAAATTTTTTGTGTAATAATAAGCGAGTACAAGTATTATTATTAGCTGTACAAATTAGTTAGCATCTATATTTATAAAAATCAGAAAGATGTGTATTTTTATTCCGTACATGCTAAAATCACGTGAACCGTATTGTATATTTTTTTAAAAATTAAAAAACTATTAAAATTCCTACATTATACTAATTTTGTTTTAAAGATGTGATTAGTAACATATGAAGATAAAGGGAAAAAAATCGGAGAACTGCATTTATTCACAGACAACTGTTATCACTATCACTTAAAATCAGTTCATAATCTGCTTTTCAGCTGCAAGATTTCTATAATAATGAAATATCTGAGATAAATAAAAGTTGGTCAAACATGTCAGTTTATGCGTATTTTACTACTTTAATAAAGAAAATCTATCTGGACAATATTTACATTTTTACGACCAGTGGATACTGTTCAATTATCTACTCTAAAATATCTCTAAACCAGTCTTTTTGTTTCCCTAGCTCACATTTTCTCCAAATAAATTCCCAAGATAAGTTGACAATTTGATTATTTGTAAAATACAACTTCATGGGATATGCATACTTACACTTTGTACTATTAGGCAAAACACAATATTTCTGAGAAAATGCAGCACCTTCTTTTCATTAGCAGGCAAACTCCACAGTTACATTAATGATTTGTTGCAAGAATGAAAAACCGCACACTGTTAACAAGCAAAAACCACAAACATAACCATTAAATTCCCAAACCACGTGCATTACTGAGTTGCCAGATAAAACACGTTTTCATAAAATTCTGGACTGCCTACTTCAGTGGCATAGGGCTTTGCACAATGATTCTTATCATATTTGGGTGGATAGTGCAATAGTACCAAATTTTCTTATTCTATCTCTTTGCAATCTTTTCCCTTTGCACTTATATTTCTTATGTACATAATTATAAATTAACCCTTTGTGGTGCAGCGTCAACCTTTGAATTTTTTTCTCAGTCGTGCAGTGTTTTTCCCCTGGTTTTACTGTATTAATATGTCTTTAATACACAAAAGAACCAACAGATGGCAGTACAAAACAGAGCCCTTTTTCTGTATTGGGTTAAACTTGGAACAATCGAAGATAAAAAGTTTCCATTTTTCTCACTAACTCCATAAAAATGCATCTCCTTACCCAAGTATAGCTTATGAATTTTTCATTTACATACTCTTTTATTTGTAAAAACACTAATATCCAGAGGAAATTGGTAATAAATTTTGCATTTTATATATATATATATGTAAGAAAAAGAATATGTCTAAAATTAAATTAACAACGTAAATTTCCCTTCTCAGTTCTAAAAATAATAACCTCTCTATGCACTGCGTCATTTCTAGATTGATCCATGCCATATGGCTGGCTAATTCTGATGATGTAAATGGAACTAAAAGTCAAGTAACCAATAATAATTTTACAGAAGTATTAACTATCCAATCAAAATGCATTGTAAACCAAAACTAATTCAGTCTGAATTGGGATTTCACCCTGAACGTAACGCACTTGCTCTTTACGCTTACATCTAGTTGGACTGCTGTCTGCTGCTTTCTTCTTTCTTACATAGGCACATTTCATGTGCCAAGTTGGTTGTGGCCACAACAAGCGGAAATAAAAAATGAAGATTTAATATGCCTTTGCCTCCAATTTCCTATTCGTTATAGATCAACATTTCTACGACGTTCAAATTCCTGCTCGTCATTTACATCAGATTTTTTTTTTATTATTATTACAATGAGCCGGTAGGATCGATCTCCGCTGCTAACTCCAATGGATGTGTACAGGCTCTTTTCAAGTGATGTGCGAAAGTTTACTCCAATGAACACTCAACCGTTTCCAGTGACGGAACTGCGAAATAAAAATTAGGAATTTGATTTAATGCCATGTGTTGAAAGTTTTCAACGATCGCTGATGTTCGGGTGCTGTGATCTGCGTTTCTTCTGTTTCAAGGCCATAGCGTGACGACATCTCTATACTTCTAACGCTGTGCTCTTCAAGTGTCTCAGTCTTCAAATATGGTGTTTTTCCAAATGTGAAAAACATTTTAGTGAATTGGGAATGATTTTTCTTGCAAGATTTGTTCATCGTCTCATTTCTAAGTCTGTGGTCTGGATTTTTTCTAAAGGTTTTATTTAGTGCAACTAAAAATATCATATTGAAATTACTAATCATTATTATTATATTGAAAATCTGAATACATATTGCTGCTTCTTAAAAGTATAGTATTGTTTTATGAAAATGATATTAAAAATTCGAACTCTAATACTTTAGTGAGGTTAGTGAAGAAGATTTAATTATTTTTCTGGAAGGTTGTTAACATTAATATATTTTGAAATTTGTGTTGAAAATTTTGAATAAGAATTTTATAATTATTCTAAAAATGAAGTGGATACAAAAATAAGTGAAATTAGTACAGATAAGTAATATGAAATTATGGTTAATGCATGTTAAAAATTTATGGGTTGCTGTAAAGTATAAAGTATGTTGAGGGAGTACTGGTTCCGAAACAGAGGCCTATTATTACCTCTGTACAGTTGTTCCTTTTACCCTCTTCATATAAGATAATGTTGAAGGCTCTCATTTCATGATTGAGTGTAATTTTTTTATATTATTATTATACTTTTTTTTATTATGGAATGTAGTAGTGCAGTTCTCAAAGGCCAGTTACCTTATGTAAGGAACGGAGGCTTTTTCAAGTAACTGCCTAGGCACCCTGAGCCACCAGTGCAAAACACACTGGTTAGCTCAAGAGGCTAGCCCTAATGATGGATATGTTTGTTTAGAAGTATTGCGAGGCCTTTCAGTTTGTTAAATTCAGAAATTGCAAATGAAAGACAATATTGGTAAAACCATAATTTTAGCAATACTATTATCAAATTTATGATGTTAAAATATAAGTTATAAGAATGAAAATTAGATGTGTTCTGAAAATTTTGAAATTTATTTTGATTATTCAAAATCAGTAATATGTGTGCAAAGGGTTTTCAACTGTGATATATTGTGTTCAAAGCTTTACAAAGACTTCTCTGAAGAAATTTAATTATATGGACTGCAAATTACAAAAACGTTTGGACTGAATTTTTAAAGGACTCTAAAATATTATTTAAACAATTATATAAGTTAATATTTTGCAATTATATAAGTAATTAGTTTGGTTAAAATTTCAGGATTTGTATTTTTTTGTCAAAATTTCAAAATTGGTATTTTTTCAAATTATTTCTCTTCATTTGCTTTAACGCTTTTCCTTTAAAAAGGCTTCTTTGTCGCTACGCCTTTCTTTCTTTGATGGGGGGGGGGGAATATGTAAGAAAAAGAATATGTCTAAGATTAAATTAACAACGTAAATTTCCCTTCTCAATTCTAAAAATAATAACCTCTCTACGCACTGCGTCATTTCTAGATTGATGCATGCCATATGGCACTTACATAATTCTGATGATGTATGGAATTAATTTTCAGTAAGAGAGAAGAAAGTAGCAGACAGCAGTCCAACTAGACCGAAGCGTAAAGAGACAGTGCGTTAGGTTCAGGGTGAAATCCCAATTCAGACTGAGTTAGTTTTGGTTTACAATGCATTTTGATTGGATAGTTATTACTTCTGTAAAATTATTATTGGTTACTTCACTTTTAGTTCCATTTACATCATCAGAATTATGTAAGTGCCATATGGCATGCATCAATCTAGAAATGACGCAGTGCGTAGAGAGGTTATTATTTTTAGAATTGAGAAGGGAAATTTACGTTGTTAATTTAATCTTAGACATATTCTTTTTCTTACATATATATAGTATTTTGTTTCGTATGTATTTTCGTTGTTTTTCTACTGGAAAAAGGTTCCTATGAATTTTCTGTTTGCTAAAGTTTAATGTGATCTTAGAGCTAAAACATTCTTATGTATTTTCTGATTGCTAGGGTGTAATGTGATCTGTAATATGATCTTAGAGCTAAAACTTTCCTATGGATTTTCTGATTTTTTGGGTGTAATGTGATCTATTTGTTGCACAAGAGGGGGAGTGTGTTATAAGTTTTGGGAGAAGATATTGGATTTTCCTTTCAGAAGAGAAAAATAAATAAAAGATGGAGCAGGAACTTTTTATTCTTTTAGCCTCTTCTAAAGATAGCTGTGTCTTTGTACCATTATGTAATTATTAGAAAGGCATTACATGCTTTCAAAAGTTTTATAATTTGTAAAGCTGTGTGAATATGTGAGTAATAACATATATTTTAGATAACTTATACACACTATTTTTTGTGGAAAATACAAAGATAGAATGTTATAAATTTTACATTTCTAGCATTTACTTAGTATATTTGTACATTTTGAATAAAATCATATGAAATTTCCTATTGAAATAAGATCAGAATAAATATTATTATTTGTAGTATATTTTTAAATTGTGGAATTAATTTCAGAAATTATATTTTTATTAATATTTGATATAAAAATGACAACTAATTATACTTATATGCATTATTTTGCTGTAAAATTCAATGCTAAAAAAGCTTGCAGATTTCATGCTCTACATGGACAGAGGTTTCAATCCTAAACCACCACCCAGCCCCCTTCCAAGGTGTGCATTTTTTTCCCAATACATTTAACATTTAGGAAGGTCAAAGGTACTAGTTATCAATTAATTTCATTAAAGGCTGAAAAACTTATAATGTGCCTCTCAAAGGGTTAAAATGTTTTATTAAAAGTTTCTGCTGAAGTTTTCTAAAATGAATGTTAAAAAGAAGCACATAAAAACAACTTCATTAAAAAGCTTTTATCATAGTCATAACATCCTCCAAACCAAAAAATTCTCAACTGATGCCAGATCTAAGAATCTGAATTAATCTTTTATAAGTAAATAATACCAGTGTTGCCCAATATTGAAAATTAAATTAGTTTTTTGAGCAAATGCAATCAATTCTCCATTATATATGTTAAAAACTTAATTTTTATCAGTCATTTTTATCTATATTTTAACAGTTCAGTTTTCAGTTTTACGGTAATTAGAGACTTTAGTAAAATGTCTACTTCTTGATTTTCAGAACACAGAAACTGAGGAATGATCTGTTTCAATTCATATTCATCTTTTAAAGAAATATTTTTTGTTAATGTCCTTTGAGCCATTATTTTTTTTTTTTTAAGTCTATTAATGCTTGACAGTCACTTTCGATTTCTGCTGGTTTGTCTGTTAGACCATCTTTGTTTAATTCATCAAGTAAATTGATGTATCATTTAATTTCAAATGTACATTCACAGAATGCCTGAAATTCAGCTTTCGCTGTAGACAGAGCTTTCTATTTTTGTTGGCAACTGTTTTTTGGTTGTCTCATTTCCAATTTAGGAAATTTTTACCGAATTTAATGAAATAATCTCCAAATGATTTCCCATCTCCATTGGTACAGCAGCGTGCATCTGAAGTAGCATTTAATTTTGCATTACATGAACTATATATTAGCCATTCATTTTGAGTTCCTTTAATATATCAGTATAACCTTTTCACTGCTTTTCAGTGTATCTGTCTAGAACAAAGGTTCCCAACCTTTTCTGGACTTCCCCTTTACAAGACCCCCGAAAAAAATTCCAACGCTCTTTCTCTCTTCCATAATAATTAATTTTACCAAATATTAAATACTGTTGCTTATTATCTACGCTCATTTCATCTGTGTATCTATCTATTAAGACTTACGAAGTAGAAATTAATTATAATGACCATTAAATGTAATAAAATTTTGTTTATTAAAGATTTTAAATTAAACACAAAATCAATAAGAAATAAAAGTAATTAATGAGATGGCTGAGGCTTGTGGAGTTTTAAAAATTTGTTAATGTCGGGTTTCACTTTTGTTAGCATCATTCGCAAATTGCCACATTCATTGATGCGTACTCACTCTGTTCCTTGATTGATTCTTCATTGACACTCTGTTCCTTTTCTTAGAGAGTAAATTAGCTATAGCACTAAACCCATTCTCAGCCAAATATGATGAAAGAAAGCAATTAAAAATATATGTACATATGCCCTTAATACAGGGTAGAGAGCTGGTATTGGTTTTTGAAGCCAGAACTGTTGATATCAGTTTCTGAACTTTACTTTCAGGTCTTCCCTCTTCTAAATTTGATGATTCTGCTGTATCTGAATTTGTGAAATGATCTAAAACCCAACTTGGTCTATTCACATTTAAAATATACTGCAATCGTTCCATAAAATCAGCTTGAAGTACTTGAAGTGTTGCCAGTAAATAAATAAATCTTCCTGTTTCACAGAGACTACTGATAGTGTGAGAGGTTGTATTTGGTGGTTGTATTTACCTCTGTCTGGTATTTGTTTGAGCAGAAGTTTTCCCATAAAAACAGCTATGACATTTTTTATCTTGGTTAAATTCAAATCATCACTTTGCAATTTTAAATTGACTTTATTAAATATTTTAAGCAGGTCTGTTAAACAAGAATCTCATTTTTGGATGCAATCAGTTTTTGTGAAGTTTTTCATCTCTGTTTTCAAGCAAGTGCAGTACTGAGTCAAATAGATTGCAGAAAACAATTCAGACACATACCTTTCGAGAGCCATTTGAATTTCTGTTTACAGCATCAAGGCATTGTAATCTTTGTCATTTTGATTACAGTGTTGGTCAAATAATCTACCATGCAATAAATTGCTTCTAATCTTATTGACTGCTTGAAATAACATAATGAAGCAATGTATGCAGGTGTTCTGAACCAAATGCTGGCAATAAATAACAAGTGTACAGTGAGTACATTTGGTACTGCTTCTTTCAAATGTGCTACAAAACCCTTTTGACGCCCCATCATTGCTGGAGCATTATCAGTAGCAACTGACAAAATATTATGAATAGGAATTTCTTTCTCTTGAAAACAACTTGTTCATGATATTAAATATCAATTCTGACTTTATAACAGTTTCCAAATATTTATCAAATAATAACTCTTAATAAATATTTTCTTCTTTTATGAATCAAACATGCGATAAGAGTAGTACTACGTAATTTGATAGAATTGATTCATTAAGCTGAATGAAAAATTTTCAAGTAATCACATAATGATATTTAAATGCCTTTAGCTGAGCCATTTCATGTTTTCTTTTCACTGAATTAATACTCAGAGGAATTTTTCTGATATCTGAGAGTACAGTTTTTATTACCTCTTTGGCTATTAGCAGTATTAATTACTTTCCAAGTGTGTGGTTTTTATCACTTTTTCGATTAACTATGAAATATTGTATGAGACTCATAGTCCATCATCTTGTTTAGAAGACAATACAAAATGGTTTTATGTAGTTGGCTGTTTTAAATATTTTTTCCTCAGTCTTTGAAAATAGAATAAAATTGTTCTTTTTATCAGCATACATTTTTTTCAAATACTTTTGTAGCATGAAAGGCTTCATGGTTTCATTTGAAAAAAAAATTGGCAAATTCAACACTTAAATAATAATTGATTTGTAGGAGAGTGGCTAAATCCATATTCCAAATACTCACTACTGTACTGCCAGCATTTCATCTTAGATTCAGCCATTTTGAAATACAAAATTTGCCATGGTTTAAATAAATACCTTTTATAAGTGGCTGTAATGCCTTCTATCACTTCAAGAATATGGATTATTGTCTAAGCACATATAAAAAATAAGACATTCTTAGAGCTATACCTGCCTTTTATAGATTTGATTTCATGCATATAGCAACTGGTATGCCTTTGCTTTTACCAATTTTTTCCCCATATTTCGATTCTATGACTCAAATTATGCCTAAATATTAAATTTTGTAAAATTTGGTGAGAAATTTTCAGAGAAATTCAAAAATTTATCTTGGCGTATTTTTTTTCAGTTTGCGCCAAGAATAATTTACTTCGCGGACTTCTTAATTTATATCAATCTAATTTTCCTTTCCTTTTTTGCATTGCAGATAAGCAGAAAAAAAGTCAGCGTTCATACTTTAAAATAATTTTAGCAAAGTGCATAAACCACATTTGATGTTATTATCACTCAAAAAAAGGATGCAAATTTCAAAATGCGCCAGCATGTAATTTCTTGTATATTTTAGAAAATTTTGAATAAAAAATTTCATTTCTTGCAGGTGTGCCTAGAAATACATCTACAGGATGTTAAAAATGTTATAGGTTATAATACAAAATTTTTTCAAAAAATTTATAATAAATGTTTAAAAATAAATCTTAAAAAATGTGCAAATTATATTTGGATTAAGCCTAAATTCTGAATTCTGGAAAAAGGAATCAAGTAAGTTTAAGAAAAAAGAGACATTAATAAATATATATCAAATTCAATTAACATTGAGGAGCTAAAATTTTGAGAGCTAATTTTTTAAAAACTACTCGTGCGATTTTTACAAAACTTGGCAGTTTGGCGTAATTTGAGTCATAGAATCGAACTCTGGAAATAAATTGGTATGTCATTTCAAAAGAAGTCCCAATTTATGTCAAAATACCTATATTAGAATAATGCTATATATAAATCTAATATATATCCTAAGTCACGCTTTCGAGACACGTAAAATGCAAGTTGTATTTCGTCAATTGGCCCAGTAGAACGGGAGATATATAACTGTCCCCCCTTTTTTTTCGCAGTATACATGTTCGCAGCATACATCTTCATTAGGCTTAATGGTAACATATGTGGCTGTGGTTTTAATATTGTTAAATTTCTTTTTCTAAAGACTGTATTTCATATCAGCATCTAACAGAAAGCTATATATACTTTTGTTCAAAAGATATTCATTATTGGAATCCGAGAAACCTGGTGGTGGAGTTATATAACTTGGTTTATCTAAATTTCTATTTAAATATGGTTCATCAAAAAACTGTATTTAGTAGCTTTTATAAACTGTAATCAATAACAGTGTTCTAAAAATTGCAAATCTCAGTACTGGGCTAAATCTATGTTTATAATCTATTCTTTCTCTTTGGTTAAATCTGGTTGCAGCTGGCCGTGCTTTGTAAATTGCTTCAAATTTTTCATTTTCCTCCTTTCTAATGAATGTTCAGCTGTTTTTAAGAACCTTCCTTCCCCATAGCTTCCATTGAACTTAATTCTTCTATCATTGCATGTAGCAAAACTGACTTTCAGGTTTCAACTGAATCTTTTAATTTTTGTAGTGATTTCTGGTCTCTTTTGTACAGATTTTTCGTGAATATCATTTCGAAGTACTTCCAGTTACTTGAGGGGCTCAGATATTGGTATATCCTGTGAACTGTTTTAATTCTGTTCATCATTTGGATTAAATGCAAAAATTTCTTTAGATTTTTCATTAGGATTCACTTTTTTTTTCTTATCATTTGCTATTCTTGAATTTTCATTTTCTCCATTATCATTAGTTTGTTTATTAAAAATCCATTTTTCTAATATTTGATTTTTATTGAGCTTTAATTCATTTCTCGTCAGTTGATCCAAGCTTTTGCTTATTAAATTTTATATCTCTCACTTCTTGATTTTCTTTTAGTTCATGAAAGTAAATTTTTGCATTTTTTTTTGCATTTCATCTCATATAACCATATGCTTCACATCCAAATGAGGATCATTCTGAATGTTTTTATATGTAGCTAAATGTGCGAGTTAAACATACTAAGTGTTTCTAACCATCCATTTCTTGTCATTGATGAAAAATATACCATTAGGCCTCATCAGCTTCACCTCTGGAATGAAAACTCTCGCCATATAAATTTAATTTTAGATTACAAAAGAGTCCAAAATCACACATAGCAAGATCAAGGGAATAGGGTGAATGTTCTATTACTTTAATTTTTGTTCAAGAAATTCAACTGTCAGTCTTGCTGAATGAGAAGATGCATTATCATGGTAAAGCATGACTCCCTAATTTTGACTTCTAAAACGATTTTTGAAAGACACTAGTCGACAGTCTGTTAAATGTAACTACAGAGGCTGTTCGCACATTTTTTTAGACGATTTTGATTTGCTGCAAAAGAAGTAATTGCAATTGTACTATGTTTTTAAAAGTCAAAATTATCGTCTGTGGCTTGAAAATTTTTCTTTTTATTCAAAATGGCGAATTTAACAAAACAATGGTTCGAAGGCTACATTTACGCTCTTTCCGAAGAGAAATATGCATACACCGTTAGCCAAAAACATGTTAGCCAAAGAGTCATGGTTTTGTGATATCTAAAGCGTCGATAGGTAATATTATCAATAAAAAAGGGAAAAAACGTCAAATTGGAGCCTTGAGTGGGACAAAAATTCAAAACAAGTATCCGAGGAAAAAACGGACATCTTCGACTATTGCAAAGGTACGTTGTTTAACGTTAAAAGAAAATCCTCCGAGTCAAATGACAGTTGCAAAATCATTAAAATGCTCGGTCTCCACTGTAAACAAAATGATAAACGTTGATTTAAATCTTAAGAAAGCGAAAAAACGCAATGGGCATCGTCTTTTTCCAAAGCATATCGCTCGACGCGGGACACGCTGCAGAATTCTCTATGAGAAACACTTATCCAAAGAAAAATGGATACAATTGTCACAATAGATGAAGCATGGGTGTATTTAAATGATTGTAACAAAAAAAGAGCCATTTATTATCATAAAAGGGGAGAGCAAATTTAAGTACAGGGTTCAAAGAATCGACAGAAAGTTTTTCTAAGGGATTCACGATTGTTGCTGGTTTTTCTTATAATGGCAATTTAAAAATAAAGAGAGTGCAGAAAAATGTCAAGATTAACTCCAAATACTACTATCAGGAATATATTTTATGGCCAATTTTTCTGAATGAAATACCATCGCTTTACCCTAAGTGCCATCCATCTGTGAGACTTCATCGGGACAAAGCTAGCAGTCACACATCCAAATCCACTGTAAATTTCCTAAAAGAAATGGAACAAAAAACTGGTATTGAGGCCATACCCTTCACTGATATCCCTGCTAAATCTCCCGATGTGTCACCTATGGATTTTTGTGCTTTCGGACTTTTAAAAACTGCATTATCCAAACGTTGTCCTAAAACCGATAACAGGACTCTGGAAAGCTGTTCGGGAGGAATGGGATAGTCTGTCATAGAATACCTCTTCTGACACTTCAAAAGGTATTATTATCGTGGAAATTGCAATGTCAAAAGATAGTTTAGAATAAGGGATGTCAAATAGAACATTTAAAACACAAGAATTTTATGTAATTTAGTTTTGTGAATACAATTTACATCGTCTAAAAATGTGCGAACAGCCTCAGTATTTTCTGTCCCTTGAACTTGATTGCTCTGACTAATCCTGTACTTCTAAAAAAACACTCATTAGTTTTTTCATTGCTCGTCTTTCCTGTACTGTTGATTTGAGATTATCTTCAGAGACCATACTCCTTTGACATATTGGAACTAATCATTAGTTATTGTTTTAGAAATCACGTACTGCCCACCATCATTAAGTAATTAAAGTATATCTTTACTGATTCTGGCATGTTTCACGTTTTGAAGCTCTGTTAATTTATGGGGAGCGCAACAACCAACTAATTTTTTTGTCTGCAGTTCTTCATGAATAATTTTATGTATATCTGTGTATAGAATATTAAGTTCCAGCTGTATCATTTGATAGGTACAACGAATATCATTTATTAACATTTTTCATATGATCGATGCATTTTCTGGGACTATAATCAACAAAGGTCTTCTTGTATGTTTTTATTCCAAGACAGAATTTTAACTTTCACAAGATGGAGCATCATTTCCATATGCTAACTCTGGTTTTTAAGCCATTCATCGTAATTTAAATTGAATTCTAAAATGTGATAATGCTTTCACATCAGCTAGTTTTCTTTTTTCAAAATTTATTCTTCAATAGATAAATTGCAGTTGCTGCCACAAATTATCATTTGCAGACATAAAAAATTTTTGTTTTACACATCTAATAAATTAATTTTCTTTTAGTACATCTTGTTCTGCTCCTGTCTCAAAAATTGCAGATTTACCTACATATACTTCATAAGATATTAACTTTTTGTCCTTTATGTGATTTCTGTTATTCACATGAATAACTATCTTAAGTATTTCACTCTGAAATTTTATTGTTAGTTCCTAAACAATGTCTGTAGTCTATCGTTGAAAATTCGTTATTAGAGAGAACAACCACACTTTGCTTCCATATGTTGGTGTTTTCTGAAGTTATATGCTTAAATATTAAATATTTCTAAAAGCGATATTAAAAAGAAACACATAAAATCAAGTTAACTAGAAGCCATTCAACATACCTAAAACATCTTCTAAACAAAAATGTTCTCAACTGATACTACATCCAAAAAATTGAATTAATCGTTTATAAATAAATAACATCAGTATTGCCAAATACTGAGAACTAAATTAAATTAGCCTTTTATAAGCAAATACATCAGTTTTGAAATCAACCATAATTAAATAAGTTATGATCATCTTTCATTCAGTTATTTATGTGCAAAAAACCCAGATTTTAGAAAGGAAAAACTGTAAACAGAAATCAGAAAGGTATAATCTGTAATACATGAAATTCACTAATCTGCAACAGCCTTTTTCCAATACTTCCTGATTATCAGTATTCTATCATAATAAATTTTTCATACATAGTCATTATCAAAGCCATAATTTTATCAATTTTTTTAGATTACTAGTCACAAAACAATTTGATTTTATGCTTCTGTACTGAATTGTATGTTTTGAGATAAAAGTTTACATCCTTATGTATTTTTCCATCAATTGTGAAATCCAATTAAGATCTTGCCACACTTGTGCCAATTATTACAGTGGGAATTTGGAGCAACAGATCAGTTTTTATTTAGTTAGATAATTACAGATTACTCTTTAGTTAGTCAATAGATATAAGTTACACAAATAGCATATGAAAACTAACTTTAATACATATAAACTCAAACCTTGATGTTATCTGACAAAAAATAAATAAATAAATAAACTTGTGCCACTCATTTTTTAGCCACAAATCCCTAATGTTATTCAAAATAATAATAATAGTTAAAAAAATCATCTTTATAAACTCCTTGCACTTTGTATGACTGCTTTTTGATTGGTTTTCCAACAAAATCCCATGTCATGCTAATCAGTGCACAGTTTTTTAGTTGGTAATAAACATATTTTTTATAAGATTTCTTAACTTTGATGATAACATTCCTTGCCATGGCTGGTCTCTAATTTTAATCATTTTTCCAAAATACAAGGGAAAAACAGAGAAGGCCCATTTTCGAATTTTGCTTATATATGCTGCCCCAGAAGAAAGAAAATTCAAGATAAATTATGTTTAAAGTTTAATTTGAGCAATGCATTGAATAAAGATGACTAAATATATTTCTACAATTCAAAATATAAGAAAAATCAATTGAAATTTTTTAGATATAAATATTAAAATGTGTGATTGTAGGCAAAAATGCTAGACACTTTCAAGTTTCATGTTATTTAATTTCTTTGTTTTGTAGCCTAATTTATTTTTTTAAATAAAGAAGTTTAATTATTTTAAATATGAACTATTAGTGGGTTTTATTTATGATAAAAATTAATTACAGAAGTCTTTTCTTTTAACAAATCAATGGAAAAATAATTTGTCTTCCACTTCATGTTAAGTCCGTTACCTTCAGATTATTTTATGCAAAATTAGTTTGTAAATCTGTCTAAAAGGGGCAGTATATATTCAGTGACATAGATAAACTACTCAAGCTAGGTTTGACTACATTGAACATGTACTGCCCCCCCTTTAGGCAGATTTATAAACTAATTGGGGGTAAAATAATCTCAAGGTAATGACTTGACATGATGTGGAAGACAAATTATTTTTATCGATTTGATAAATTTTTATCTAAAAATTTTCAATTGATTTTTTTATATTTTAAATTGTAGAAATATATTTATAGTTATTGTATGCAATCCATTGCTCAAATTAAACTTTAAATATTAATTTATCTTGAATTTTCTTTCTTTTCTTCTTGGGCAGCAAATGTAAACAAAATTTGAAAATTGGCCCAGAAATAGCGGTTTATGGTTTTGATACTTTAAAAATATCAGCTGGAAGATGTTATTTTTCACAAACACACACACCTTTTTATTTGATTTGTGTGTGTGTGTGTGCACGCACACATTCATATATGAGTGATATAAATTTTAAAAGAATTGATTAGGGGAGTTTTGAAATATGTATGTAGTAAAAAGTTTTGGTACAGAAGAATGGTGTCTGTTTTCATTTTGTTACTATGCAAAGATGTTTGTTTAATCTTTCATACACACTAATGATGGTGTAGTAGTTTATTAAATCCTTCTGTATAAAATGTAAACTGGCTTCTCAAGGATTAATTGGGGTTACATAAAGCCAAAATGTAGTTTTTATGAGTATGCTGGTGTACAACATGTATCCATTATTAAGTGCTAAATTGCACTTCTTGTTTAAGCATTGTCAATGGGAAAACGCATAATTCTATATCCTCATAATAAAAGCTGCTAACATGCCTCTTTCTTTTATTTGTTAGACAGAAAGCATAGCTGTGGAGCGTGATATTCTGTTGAGCAAGGTTTGTAAATTTTAGATTACTAATTGTGTACATTATCTTTGTTAAAATTTAATATATACCATTCTTTTTATTTGTAAAAGGTTACTTTTGAAGATATTCGTCAAAAACAAGTCCAAAGTACTTTAGTCGATTACAGTCTGAATATTGGTAGACTTCAAGAACACATTTCAGTAAGTCTACTTAACATTATATAATTATGATACATTAGTGTATACCAAAAGTAATGGACATATGACCATTGTATGATTACCTTATTTAAATAATCTTTATTTATCGTTGAAACTTCTAAATATTTTCAAAAGAAAGATTATACTAAATAATATTAATTGTGAAATAGATAAATTGAAATAACTTGTTGATAACTGCATTGTATCATTTAATGTGTGGGTGTAATATAAAAAATATGTAAATCAAAATTATAACTTAAATTAGAAATAGCCACATAATTCTTCATTTTATTTGTATATCTCCGCTTTCTGTTCTAAAAGTATCAATTATTTATAATAACTTTTTCTGGACTGTGTCTTTTCAAAATTAATCTGCTTCATGCTTTCTTATGTGAATATTGCAATGCGGACGGCTCTTATCCGATCACACATCAAGATACCTTATAAAAGAAAGATAGCCTAACACAGATAAAGATCTGTTTTATGCTTTTTCTGAATCTGCACTTACTTTTCTGTTTTGCTAACATGAATCACTCGCGTCTGTGTTTTGTCGATTACCCGAGATGCAAATTTCCAAGAATGTTATGAATGTTGGGTACATATTGCACCCACAATAATGTGCAAACCTGCAAGTTGTAGTAAATATTCTTTGTGCCAAAAATTATTCAGCTGGGAATACAGATGCCTTATCTAATGCAACAAACTAAAATCCTCTTTTAAACACCCTACATTTAGTTAGACCGAGAGTATGTTTGTGTGTGTATATATATTAAAAAAAAGAGCTAAAATATTGCATACTCTATAATTTTCTCATTTAAAGCTTTTAATTTATTTAATCGGTGCAGTTACCTAACAAGCTGCAATTAGTGTAAAATCAGCCTTGTTTTTGGAGCAGATTTTAATTTTAGACCAAACACAAGGTTGTTGCTTTGCTAATTTTATGTTTTACTAATTACATGTTTCTCTCCTTTTCTGCCTTAGTAGAAAACAGTTAAACAAAGGCAAAGTAAGTTTATTATTTCTATTGTATTCATAGAATTTCAATTTCACTTGAAACCCAGTAAGTTATATAAACAGACACTAACTGTCCATTTGTGAATGTTGTTATTAGTCACATTGCAATAGAAGTGATCTCTGGATTTAGGAGATGGAGACATTAATAAACACCTAACAGAATGAGCAAATTAGCTGAAAGAGAGTAAATCCATAGTGTACAGTGGTTTATTATAAAGTCTTGAATATATTGCAGATATTGGAATTTTCTAAGAATGTTCCATAAATGAGAGAATTTTGGCCAAAATATAAGTCACTGAGAAAACTGTAGATCTAAGTATGTAGGGACATCAGGTTATTTCAAAGCAGGAGACATAAAAAATGAGCAACGCCTTCGCCATGACTTGAACCGTGGACCTCTATAAATATGCATCCAGCATGCTGACCACTACACCAAGAAAGCATGCGAAGAAGGCGGGAGAAATACTTTATATACTCCCTCTTTTAAAAGGCGACTGGGGTTCAGGGGGCCTAATTGCCAAATCCCAGTAGTGGAGAATCATCATCCACCACCTTTTTTTAGTTTGGGCGCCAGTGTAGAGACATTAGAATTTTTTTTTAAGTGAGAGATAAAAAATGAGCAACGTCTTCGCCGAGACTCGAACCACTGACCTCTGGAATACGCGCAGCGTGCTGACCACTACACCACGAAGGCGGAGAAATACTTTATATCCCCCTTTTAAAGGGCGACTGGGGTTCAGGGGACCTAATCGCCAAATCCCGGTGGTGGAGAATCATCATCCACCACCTTTTTTAGTTCGGGTGCCAGTGATGAAAAATTAGCAACGCCTTCACCGAAACTTGAACCACAGACCTCTGGAATACGCACCTGGCGTACTGACCACTACACCACAGAGGCATGCGAAGAAGGCGGGAGAAATACCTTATAAGTGTGCCATAATGATTATAACTTATGTATAATATTTCTAAATATATATTTTCCAAATGAAATTACACTAAAGTGTATAGAGATAAAATAACAACAAATTATAGGAAGTTCATCCCTTTCTCTTTGGATTTCTGAAGCCACAACCTAGTTCAAGCTGTTATCCTTAGCAATAAACAGGTCAAACTTTGAACAAGTGTCTTTTGCAGTACTAGTATGTCATAGAATCCATGCTCTATCATGTGATCAGTTATCCAAATCAAAGGGAACAAAACCATTATTGAATAGATTCAGTAATGCATTCATTTTTAAAATTTATTCTGTATAATTGTTTTATCTACAAGAATTTATGTATTGAAATGTCCTCATCATTTTCAATTTTGACATTTCAATAATAATTTTAACACCAATGAAAACAACATAACAGAATTTATTAGGGAGAAATGAAAGTTGCTTTAATGTGGGACATAACTGTTCTGACATGAAGTAGGGTTTATCGAAGTCTCCTGAAATACTTTTTTTAAATATAGATTTCTGTGTTATAATATTGATTTAATAATTATAATTATGAGATTTTTAATTTTAATGAATCGATTTTAAATTCTTTTGATATATCAAGCACTTAAAATTTCTACATTGCCATATTTGTACCTTGATTTTCATGTGCATTACCTCTGATTCATAGCAGCATTACTTGTCAGAGGCGTGTGCATCGAATGTGATTTGAAGCCATGCGAGTCACTGATGCTTTACAAACACAGATTTATATAGCTAAAATGATTTTTATGGCCTCGGAAATTTGCTCCATATTCTTGGTTTCCGCCTTCTAGAGGCTTTTTTTCTATAAATTGTAATGATTTTTATATTTACAGTAACTTTTAAGTAACTATTATTTATGTGATTTTATTGTTTATTAAAAGAGTGCAAGACTAGTGGCACATTTTAAGGTGTTTATGAATTCACTAAGTTATTTACTTTTGGTTATATTTGCTATTTTATTATTTGTATTTTAACGTACTATTTTATCTAATTTTACTATCAAGATAGTGAACTCTGTTGTTACTTTACGATAAATTAAGTTGTAATCCATTTATAAAATATAGAAATTTAGAATCATGCAATGAAAATGAACAAAACAAGTTCATACGAAAATTAGGTACCAAACTGACTTTTAGGATAACTAGGACAAGAAAACACTAAAATTAAAAAATGACCTGACAGAGTTTTTTTACCCAATTTTGCTATGGCAGTCAACTAATTAACATTTATCTACTTTTTCCCAGCTGTGACAAAATTACGACTTCTTAATTTGCATTAATTATACTTTTTCTTTTCTACAGAATCTAAGTAAAGAGAAATTGGAAGAACTGTTCAATCTTAAAATTAGGTTAGTCATTTGAGAGACTGAAATATAAAATGAAGATAAAACAATAGCTTTATACATAGAAAATTTATTTATCATTATTTATTTCACTTTTAGCCAAACTCAGTATGATGAAACTTTGAAGCAAGTTTATGGAAAACAGTTTGATACTTTGAGAGAGAAAATAATTAATCAG
Organism: Stegodyphus mimosarum; assembly: GCA_000611955.2. Lineage (NCBI taxonomy): Eukaryota > Metazoa > Arthropoda > Arachnida > Araneae > Eresidae > Stegodyphus > Stegodyphus mimosarum. The sequence continues at coordinate 369,189 of KK119094.1, read as the reverse complement.
AATAATACCATAAGTGTGCTACAGAATGAAAAGAGGTAAGTTTTTTAATAAGTTGTGACTGATGTAAATTATTTACATGTGAATTGTGAAATACTTGTCGTACTTTTGGTTTTCAGCAAGTTAGAACTTCAGCTTGAAAGTGTATGGCAAGCCACTTGTGGCAGCAATTTGAAACCACTGGAGCAAGTAAATAACCATTTTTCAATTACAAAATATTAACACTATATCTGAAAAACAGAAACTAAGCTTCTGCAAATGAACACTTTTGTTCCTATTTGTAATTTTTATATATTTTTGGAATATTTTTATACATTTAAAATTATTCTAGTAAATTCTATTAAAAATTATACTATACATAAATTCATTATAAAATGTTCAGTCATTTGTATGCAACTTACAACCGAATCAAAATGTATGATAATGTAAAACTCATATTTTTATTGTAAAAGTTTATAAATAAAAATGGTGAACCTGCACCTAGATATTGTAAAATAGTATTTAAAAATCTGAAAAATTACGTGACAGTATTAAAAAAAAAATTCATTTCTCAAAAACCTTTTTTATTTAATAAGTTGATAAAAAGCTGTTTGTAATTTAATTAATTTAAAATTATATCTAGGGGTATCTCAAACTAGCTAAAACTGCTAAAAAAACTGTTACACACTTTCAGAGATGATAACTGTCAATTTTTAAAAGTTGGACTGATTATGTGTGAAATATTTTTGCCTCAGCGGATGTTGTTTCATCTGTGATTCTAAAATAAACATATGACATAAAACCAAATCAAAATCTCTGGTACTTCTGTTATTTGAGGCGCATTTTAAAATAGTATTTCAAATTCAAATGCACAGTGTTATAATGGAGGTATAAGTTTATAACACAACTTGCAGTGCCATTGAAAATGGCACATTTTTGTAATACGTTTGAGATGAGTACAAGAGAAGATCCAGCAGACTTTGCACAGCAATGTGTCCTACTTTGTCAGCTGTGGTGATGGTAAAATTTCTATGCCACACAATAAACATGAGACAACTGTTAACGATACAAATGTATCACACCTGTATGAGAATTTGCAAGGGTTTACCGAATACAGCAAAAAGCAACATTAGATTTCTTTCTATGAGGGATAATAAATGATGATGTGTATTTTAAAAACTGGTTACACAGTTGGATGAAATTGAAGCAGCATGTGCAGTAATTAATTCCTCAGGACACTCTGGAAGATAGATCTTGAACTATTGTAATAAATATCTGGCCATTATGTATATCATTCTGAGCACCTTCTGTAATTGTAGAGGTTAAGATTAAATTGGGTTCATCTCATCATATATGAATAAATTAAATAATAACATATTTTACAAAGTTTTCATTTATTAAAATGAGTATATAATTTTTTTCGGTCAACTCTG
>KK119094.1:343578-367734 GCA_000611955.2 Stegodyphus mimosarum | reverse complement strand
GATGTATTTAAAGCATACATTTTTTTGTAATGCTCTGCCAAATTTATCCATATTTTTATCAATATGCAGTACCCACCATTTATTAAAATCACTTTCATTCAAAAGTTGAGTTTATCTCTGTACTGCAAATTGCAATATTAACTTTATATTATCTAATAAAATAGTAACTAATAACTCATTCAAAAGTAATTATTAAAATTAATGCTATAATTAAATTGTTTATGAAATTTTTTGAATTTTTTTTATTTTTAATAAAAATATTACACATTATATATTATACATACTTAATGAAAATTTTAACTTTTAAAAAATTGTTCTTTCTATGTTTGTTTTCTTGATGAAATTTTTAACATCGGCTATAGCTTTCTATTTTTCTGAGTCTTCTATGTAAAAGCCAATTTTTTAAAACAGTTTTTAAGAGACTGACCTCCATGTCAACTATAATACGCATCACCTCTAGCAAAAATATTGACTATATCGAAGTGCTTGCATTTTTACAACATTCAGTTCGGTTTAACATTACCTAAACATCTTTTCTGTAATTTGAAAGATAAAATACCTTTATCCGATAGCTGAAATGATAGAAGTTGTATCTTCAGGAAGAGATCAGAGTATGTTGCACAGTTGCCTAATAAGTGAGCACCGGCATACTGTGGGGTGCATTGAAGCAAGACTGTCGATCACAGACGTTGCTCTTTTCTTTGGCATTTATCATTCTGTAATTTCACGTTTATGGAAACAATTCCAAACAACACAGACAGTTGTCCGAAGGCCTGTAGCCCAAGGGTTACAACCGCCATGGAAGATCGATATATTACTATTGTAGCCAAGTGGAATCGCAGTGACCTCCACATGTGTGACATCTATGGTTACAGCGTCCATTGGTAAGGCAATATCTGCAGCTACTGAGCACTGAAGATTACATATGAGTGACTATCTGTCCAATCAAGAGGGGCATGATTACAGTGGTGCCGGGAACATGTCAATTGGAATGTGTCTCACTGGGGCAATGTCATGTTTACTGATGAGTCAAGATTTGTTCTGGAGCCAGATGACAAGAATATGACGTGAACAACGAACACGCAATCAGTTCCAAAACATCACCCAACATCACGCATTCTGAGGCAGAAGCATTATGATGTGGGCATGGATTTCATTAGGATATCGCACCGACCTACACATCTTTAAATTGGGTTTTTTGAGGGCTGTCCGGTATCGAGATGACCCACTGTGAGATTGTATACTGCAGCAGAGTGGCCCTACTTTTGTTTTAATGGATGATAATGCACGTCCTCATAGAGCTGACTTCGTCGATGACTACCTGGAGAGTGAAGGGATTGCGCTAATGGCATGGCCAGCATATTTGCCCGACTTTTAATCCCATTGAAAATCTTTGGGATGCTCTCGGTCGTGCTGTATCTTCACATTTCCCACCTCCAGCCACTCTTATTCAGCTGGAAACTGCTCTACAAGAATGGCGATTGCTTAATTCTGCGGTGGTTGACCACCTAATTGAAAGCATGGTCACAAGGTGTAAACTTTGTATACAGATGAGGGGGGGGGATCACATACCCATCATAGGAAGTGAGTTTATTTTTTCATTATTCAGTTCAGTATCTCATTTCAAAAGAAAATTAGTAAAACTACTATTATACTGTTATCCACAAGTTCTTGTTGCTATGTTAGAGATAAATGTTTTACTCCTTTCAAATATCGAGGTTTTCTGCTTTTGTCAATAATCAGTAATCTTAATTACTGGGTTCAAATCACATATTAATAATGCAGTAACTTGTTCCTTCAGTTTATTAAGCCTGAGCTGTTCCATTTCTAAATATTGATATATATTCTGCAAAACTGTCCTGTTTCATCTGTATAATAAATTTGCTGTGTTCATTTAGCAGCTCAGATAAAGCATTATCTATACAGTTATCTGTCACATGACAATCTGCCTCGTCCTTTTCACCGTACAAATTCTAATGAATAATGTTATTTCTTTCCAACTTATGAGCCATCTGTCAGTTGATACAAAATTCTATCTTACTATTAGTGAATTCCTCAGCTTTTATAGTGAAAAGAATTTTAGAAATAGGAACACATTTTAGTTTCATAACTTGAAACCATAATAGACAGCAGTTTCAATGTTGCTAATTCTGAGTTGAAATACAGCTTTTTTACTTCTTTTATGATTACAGGTACGACTAATGCTTTCTTTACTTTTTCAGCGGTCTACAGTTATCACTCCTTTTCCATTCAAAGATTTGATTTTAAAAAGGTTCATCAGATGCTAGGAAGGATTTCATGAAATTTTTTTAGAACTCTCTGTAAATACAGGTATCAGTACAGCGGTGACAAACTTTCAGGAGAGAGTACATCTAGACGATAGGAAATAACACAGCAATGCATAGTCGCAAATGCTTTCTTGGCGTGGTAGTGATGACACAGAAGTAAAAAAAGAAGGGACATGAAGGGGATTAACACATTGAATAAAACACATTTTGTCTCACTGTTTGTGTCCTTCCTCTTTGTGACATTACAACTGTGCCAGGAAAACGTTTCCAACCATGCATTGCTACGTGATTTCCCATCGTGTAGGTGTACTCTGTCTCTACTGAAAGTTTGCTGCTGTACTGATACATCCTGTATATGTCTAACCCAAATGGTAAGATTCTGAATGCAGAAGTTGCACTTCCACTTTCTAGCGGCTGGTATTTGTGAAAGAATCCTCACTCATTTACAACAGGGATTCTTAAACACAGTAGGAATGCAGTTAGGCTTTTATTTACCTTTTAAGTGTATTTAGTTTTAGCATTATGAATATAAAAAATACTTCAAATAGATGTAAATTCATTTTTCAAGTTTTGGAAAGGAAGAGGATAAATCATCTGCCAATGGTAAAATGGGCAAAAAAATGTTAAGAACTATTGCTCAAAACTAAAGCAGCAAAAATCATGTAAGTTGCGTAAATTTGCAGCTCATTCCTGCAATTTTCAGCAACTATCAGATTTTGATAAGACTATTTGTGGAATTTCACTAATGCATGTTTCAAAACACTATCATTTATACTGTTGGTATCAATGAATGAGAAATGCATATTTTGTAACAATATATACTCATTAGCATTAAAATGAAAGTAAAATTTAAAGCTACAGGAAAATACAATATTAATTTGCTATAGATTTTGAATAAATTGATGATTTCTGTTGATTGTAAAGACGATCAAACATAGGTCCTTCTATCTGGTATTCCTCACTCCCAAATGAACTGTGGAAATTAGAATAAAAAGCAGGACTAAATACACAAAATGGAATCAAACTTAATTTTAATAAACACCTTTTACAACAGCTACATATACAGTAATGCTGGTATACAACTGCAACACATGGTCTTAATACCACCAATAAAAGCAACAAATGAAATGATTTTATTTTGCTTTACAACATACAAGTTCAATAAACAAGACCTAATGAACATAACGTGCCAAATGTATTGAACATGAATGACATACTTAAAGATTTACACAAGTATAATTAGTATGAGTGATTATGTCCATGTGATGTCATTCAATATACTATGTGCCATTCACAAATATAGAAATGTAAATTCAGTTCCGAAATGAATTTTTATGATTTTGTAGAACCGAGATCATATCCAAGAACTCGCGACAAAATTTATGGAACAACTGTCCATTTTATATACTCAGCAACTTTGCTGTTTTAAAAATGCATGGTTTATGTAGCTATAAACATTTTGTTCCAATCAGGCATCTTTTCATTGTGAAACAATTCCTACACTGCACACCCTTAAAACTTCTATCCCTGTGTGATATCCTGGGTCGAAAGATGGGGGAGACCACCGTTAAAGGTGAATCATTTTCAATTGGCTGCTTTCATCTGCAAAAGGATTATGGTAGATGACGAACTAAATAAAGTTATTTCCACTGGCCCCCTTATAATTTGTGGCTAGCAAAAGGGAAAACATTAAAACAAAAAAAAAAAATCAAACACTCATTCAAAATCACCACACATACATTAACTTCTGCCAAATTTACAAAGTACTTACCTTCCTGTTTTGAAATATTTTAGCTAAATTTTAAAACCCATTTTCACATGGCTCATTAAACATAGAAAAGGAATAGTCCTGCATTATTTTATTAATTTGAGATAATTAATAGCCTTTCATTACTATTAAAAACAATCACACATCAAACATAAGCACTAAAGGAATATGTAAATAATTAAGAGTAGTTTGCATATACAAAAAAGAGGGATAAACATTTAAAAATTATATATTTTTTAAAGTATTCTTTAAACTAAGGTTTCACACATATAAATGCAGAACTGACCCCTTTTTTTACCTCAGCCATTGTACCCTTTCATGCAATGTGGGACAAATAATTTAGTGTAGGTACCATTTTATATTCTATACCTGGTTAAGAAGCTGTAGGATTTTTCACGGATGCAATGTATAGGAGGCCAGGGATTTTTACATTTATAAATATTTAACCCAATTTAACTCATCGGTGCCTCGAAATCGGACTACGACTTCTCGTTGAGCTTCTTCTTGTTTCCTGCAAATAAAAAACAATAGATTTAAATAAAATCATAATAATACAGATCCTGCAGACATGTAATGCTAAATACAAGGAAACTTTTGCTTTATTTATTTAATTTATTTTTTATTTATTTATTTTTTTTTTTTTTTTCTACAACTTTTTTTATTTATTTATTTTTTTTTTTTTTGCTGCAACACCATTTATGAAATAAATTGATAATTCAAACAAAAACAGTTAAGAAAGAAGTGATACACTTTTTAATGAAATTTCAATAGAAACAGAATGAAACTTACGGAAACTCGAATCATAAGTGCTAATTTTCATGAACATATTAAACAAACGGAAAAAAAAAATAATAATGATCATCATCTTGTGGTTTGATGTAATCTCTGGCACAAAATAAACTTCTGGAAGCATCTTAATACTTTCTATTGCTTAATTCACATGAATAAATCCTGGCAGGAAATGATTTACAGAACCATGAATTTGATGAGGGAATTATGGCCAGACTTTTGCTTTGAGGGCTTAAGAATCTTTTGCTACTGAAGCTATTGTGTCCCTAGGTAAAATCATGGGTTGAAAATTAAGGACAATACCTTGTCTCACTTTAGAACAAACACATCACACTACAGAAATTCTGAGTGAAATGGATGACAAGTGAATCTCAAGGAAAGTCAAGCTGTGTCAAGAGAGAGAAATACAAGAAGATGTCACAAAACACCATTATTTTCTTTTAATGGAAGAGAACTGCTTATCCGAACAATAACATTGCTTTCCTTATTATTCCTCATCACTTTCCACAGGTAGTAAAATTAAATTTTCATCTATTTTTTATCTCTTTAATATTGTGTCTATCTTAGATTTAATGAATTCCATATGCATTATGAAATTGTACTCGAAGCAATAATGTTAAGTTGAAGAAGTAATCACCTGGGGTCGAAGAATGCATTGACCCATTTTATATAAACTCCTATCCTAACAAAATAACAATGAACATTTTGAATCATGAATGGCAAAGAATGAATTACATTTGTGAACCTAGGTTTCATTATATATATAAATACTGCTTAATGATGTAATATGTTATGAATGTTTCAGCGATTAGCAAAATAATACATTAGAGATCAAAAGCAATCTTGGGCATTTTAAGTTAACACAGCCTCTTACAAGGTATCCAAATATTCAGGCGTAAAAACTAATACATTTTCTTATATTACTTGATTACCAATCAGATAATTGAAAAAAACATAGCACTGTGTTTTAAGACTAAGATGACAAAAAAATACATTTTATTTGATATTAATATAACTGAATCATCACTTCTCTAGTACACACTTTCACACATTTGAATACAAATTTTTGTTTATTCTTCCTTTATAAAAATCTTCCCACACCACCTTTAAATAGGTCACAAAAATATGTGTTTCCTCCATATGCTCCTTTATCTTTTATGAATAAAATTTTGTTAAGACTTTAAAAGCAGAATTAAATTACTGGAAAATGTATATTAGCCTTTCCTGGTGTAATTACATACACATATATATTTTAGCTGTAATTCCGCAAAAAAATCAACTGGGAGCATGAAATTCGTACTACAGAGGCACAGTGTGGTACTTAAAGGATAAGGAAAGAACGGCAGGGGGGGAGAACTGAAAGCTTTTTAGATTTTACGTTCCACCCGCTCTGTAATATTGGGTGGCAACAGTCTGAAAAGTTGCCGACATTTATCGTGAATCGACGCAAAATGCCAAAACAAAATTAAAGGGCTTAAAAACGTATGCATACAGCATGAAACGAATTAAAAAGTGTTTAACAGCATGGCATTGATACAAATAACTGTCAAGTCAAGAGGAAGAACAATGAACCAAAGAGCCTTAGTAAAGGATATGACCTCCCTTAACTGCAGTGGTTGCTTTTTACCGTCTGTTCACACTCAATATCAGACTATCTAACAGTTCTTTGGGCAAGAATGCCTATTCTCAAATGAGCTTCAGCTATGTTTTGTTCTTCGAAGGGTAAGATCATACTGCCAGGCATCTCCCACACATGTTCAATGCGATTTAATCAGGGCAACATGCTGGCCAATGCATTCCGGATATTTTTACTTTTCAGGAGCTCCTCAACAGCACGAGTCCTGTGTGGCCATGCACTGTCAGCCATAAAAACAAAGTCAGGACCAACGGCATCTCAGAAAAGACACGAGGAAGATAACTTCATCACAGTAATGATCTCCAGTAAGTGAACCTCTGTCAAGAATGTGGAGTTCTGTTCGTCCGTTCATCATCATGCTTCCCCATACAAGCATGCCAGGACCATACCAACAGTCTCTTCGTTTCCCTGGTGTTACTAGGCTGAAAGTACGTCCCTACCTCTCTCCATATTGACTGGCACCAAAAATCATTTGTCAGACAAATGACTCTCATCATTAAAGAGGATATCACTCCTTTGATGAGGTGTCCAGTTTTTGTGTTTTCTACACAACTGTAAATGACACCACCAATGGGCTGCTGTTAATGGTATGCAGCATTCAGGATGTAGGCAAATAAGCCACCTTTATGAAGTCTGGCTACAGTAAACCAGGATATGATTGCCATGCGCAACTGCTGAGCAATGTTGCCTACTGTCTGGTTTTGAACTCTTTTTGCTTGCAGGGTGGTAAATTGGTCATCAATTACTGCTAATTTTCTTAGATGACCACCACCATGGTTGTAGGAAATAGAGAAGAGGCCTGGTTTCCAACTGGCTTTTTTCCAAACACTTCCTCGCAGTAACACATCCCTCTTGGTGACTAAGACATTCAGTGACCTTACCATTAAGATAATCAGCTTTGATAAGATTGGAGGTAAGGATTTTGTAATACAATATTTCAAAGTATATGAAATAATACATTTTTAAACATTTCATTTTGAACGGAACAAAATGCTATACTCTTCTCAGAACAATGAATGCAAATATGAGATGATACACGAGTCATTTGAGACAGAGCAAGCAGCAAAAAAGCATGCATAGTTAGTTGTAGTAGTATTTATAAGCTCGATTCCATTGTTTTAATCCTGAATGATGACTAGACGAGAGCTTTCGCAATGCGGAACACTGCAGATGTAGATGCAAAGGAGTTCATCTTTAGACTGAAATTAGGAAGTTAAAGGTCCATATGCAAATTTAGTAATTTTATTAATGACTTTCATATTTCACATATATATATAAGAATACATAAAATGCAATTCTAACTAATTGTAATAGCCCTCAAGTCTCATTTAATTTATTTCTCCTTTCTATCTTAAAAATAGAAAAATGCTTTTGATAAAGCTCACTGAACTGCATCATTTCAAAATTGATTTCAGTCATATAATTTTTTTATGATGCATAAAAAAGCATGTACTTACATAGCAACTCCAACACTAACCACTATTCTTAATCTAACTTAAAAAAAAAAAAAAAAAAAAAAAAAAACTATGCTCATTCTCTCTCCAGGGTTGCCACTCAAACAGGAGAATGTAATTTCCAGATGTGTTTCAAAAAAATTCCAGGCTCTCTGCATAGTGCACATTGGCTGTGCTGAGGGTAAATTAATTATGGTACCATTTGTAACCACAAAAATTTTCTAATCACATATGACTTTATTATTTATATATATACACCCCGAAAGCATTAGTTTTATAACTATAATAGGAGTTGTTTTCTTCACTGAAGACTGAGAATAAATAGAATCTGCCCGATCAGGATTAAAAAATGTCTTTTCTGCAGACATTTTAAAGCTAAAGGAAGAAAGAAATCTGTTTAATGTTATTTTTAAATAAATTCAGGTATTTTATATTTATTTAGCAGCATACATAAGTAAAAAATATGTGCACTAAATTTTGCAATGTTATGTCATCATACTGCTAGAATTAATTTCACAATGTATGCCAGAGAAAATTGCCTGAAATTTGAAAGTATTATTAACTAATAATAAATTAATTTAGAAGGAAGAGGATACATTAAAATAAAGTTAATTACTTAAGAATTAAAAATTGAATAACAAAAATCGACGGTGTTTTGGCGAATATAGATATATTAAATGGTTAGCCTAAATGATTTTTTTTAATTTATTCATTTATTTTACTGCAAAAGGTATTTAAGAAAGAAGAAAAGGTTTAAACAAATTTTTTTTAAATATGAGAATGGGGGGGGGATTTACCTCTGTTCAACATGCACTGCACATACGATTCTCTGGATTCTCGAGGTTACTGGAAACCAAAGATATTGGAAACCTGCTTTCCCTTCCTAAACGACAATCTGACTAGCACTGTGAAATAGGCTCTATGCTAGCAGTCCGAATATCACTCAAGCAATACCATGATTCGCCAAGAAAGTGATTGCTTTTTGGGGAATGTCCATGTGAAATTCCCTGATTTTTCCAGATTTTTGACTAAAATGTTTAAATTTTCTGAATTTTTTGGTCAATTTTCGAATTTTCTGGTTTTCCAGGTAGCGTGGCAACCCTGTCTCTCTTTTGCCTCTGCTTCCATTTCAAATCAGAAGTTGAATACCATAAAAATGTAAAATGTTTGCTAGAAATCTGTCAAACTGGGCTTATACTTCTCAGTGTTTATATTGCTTCAATATGTAAATTATATGAAGATCCATAATTATGTACTTATTGGAAGGAGGAAGGGACAACAGTATTCATCTTCTACATCAGCTTTTTCTGTTATTACATTATCTTGCATTGCTTTGACAACATTATCAAAAACTTTATTCTATGTGTGTGTGTATGAAAAGTATGTTTAAAAAATTATTAAACAAGGACTGTTCCCAATTTAGAAAATCATATTTAATTTTTTATAATGCCCACCCATATTATTTAAAAAAATTTTTTAAACAAAAACTTACCTCACGACTTCTGCGACCAGACCGTGCTCTCTTGCTCTTGCGCTCAGACTCTTCCTGTTCTCTTGCTTGCTGGTTTCTCTTTTCACGTTCAATTCTTCTTAAGCGTTTTGCTTCTTCTCTTTCATTAACCTAAATTACAAAAGGTTAAACAGAATAAGAAGAGCTGTTAAAGAATAACACTTTCTCTTACAAAAAATTTCTGAAATATATATAAATTTTCAATTGATACACAGTATAATCATGAAAAATAAATATAAGAATTTGCATTGTTATTTTGAGATAACCTCTGGCACAAAATTAGCACTCGGAGATTTCTGGAAACATGATATATTTTAATATTCATCATCAGGTTTTCATGCCCATTTCTTTAAGTGGAAATTAAGCACTTTTCACTTTTATAGAAGGAAAAAATTAAAGACACATCAGCAAATAGAGCTGAATAAATTAAAGCAAATATTTATGCAACTGCATTCGCTCTTATGATACTATTTTACAAGTAAAACAGAAGTATGGAGGAACATTATTATTAAAAACAACATAATATTTTAGATAAAACAGACAGGAAAGGAACAGGCATATGAGGGGAAGGTCTTTTCTCCCTCTTTGAATTTCATGCATCGAAGATGACCACTTCTGAATCTGGCCATGGCCGTTTGGATAGGCCTAGATCTTCTATTTAAAATCTTGCATGGCATATTGTTAAAAAATTTAGTATTTTCTAATTATCTGTAACCCAACCCTCAGTTTCAACATTAAAATACTTTTTTAAAGACACCAGTTGATGTAGCAGTGTTTTTTGGGGGGGGGGAGAGTTGAAGTCAAAAGCTTTTACTTTTCTGTCATTTAAACATTTTGTAGTAAGAATAAACACGAAAAATATTTTACTTGTTTAACTATGTAAAGTCAATAAATCAAATGGTGTTTAATGAATATCCATAATTCACAAAGGCTAGTAAAATTTATTTATGCCATTGATATCTGGTTATACCTCAATATTTTTCTCAATTTTTTTCATCTTTGAATTTTCAAATTAAATTAAAATTTTTTATCGTTCTAATGAACAATATACAAGAAACTGTTAATCTTATTTCTTTAATAATCTCAATATTAAGAATACCCCCCAGAGAAACTTTATGAAACAATATCATATATGTTAGATACGCAAAATTAGAAATTATTAAATTTCAGTATCTATTGGAGAGAAATTCTTTTCTATATATACATGTCCATGCGACAAGATAATTGCAATTTCTCATACTTTTGAACAGTAAAAACCACAAACAAGACAGAAAGAAACAAGAAAACAAATAGAAATGCAATAAGATAATCATTTAAGTATCAAAATTAGTACATGTACTGTTTTTAATAACATTGGCTCTGTTACTTAAATGGTGCCAAGAACCTTCAAGTTAATGAACTACGCTAAAGCAGCAAACCTACTCAGAGTTCTTTCCAAACTATCATCAAACAACCGGCATCAAGCTACACTCACTATATATACCAAACTCACTGTAATCTGTAAAACAAGTCTATTTTGCATTAACACATTTTTCATTTTGTAATGAGCATTTAGCACAATTTTAATGCTTTTGCAAACTATTGCAAAATTTGTACAATAATATGTGCATAAGATCTTGAAATCAAAGCAGATTTGTAAAAATCGAAAAATCCATGAAAGTTGGCTGATATTACGTGTATGTTTATACACTTTGCTAGAACCTATAGTCTGCCTTATCAGCTAACCACTATCACTTTTTTTTTTTTTTTTGATTGGTAATTTTTTCCCTCAAAGGAATGCTTTATATCAAAGGTTTCCCCTGGAGCCAGTATAAAACTCTTGAGGGTCTCAATGATATTTTAAAAGGGGTCAGCAATGATGGGTTCACAGTCCAAAATGTATGAGCAATGGATCATCATAATTAAGATCCCACCGATTACAATACATTAAAATATACTCCCTCCGTCCGAAATTAGTTGCTACATTTAAGTCGAAAATTTTGTCCCAGATTAGTTGCTACATTTCAAGTAGGTGGACTCATAAATAACTTCTGATGCAGTTTAGTAAATAGCTAGCAGTAAATACCTATATTATGTGCAAGAAATTCCTTAAATATCAATTAAAATTGTTTAATTTGCAATTAAAATTATCACAACTTGGTATTTTCAATCTCATTTTTTACTTATTTTGAGACAAATTTTTCGAAGCAAATTTACAGGGTTTGCACTTTCTTAAGGCACGCCCCATTTTGTGAGGACTCTACCACCGTTGTGCAAGAAAGATCATTTTCTTCCTAATGAATTCACGATTCATTAGCTATTATAGAATATACATATAATAGTTAGCTATTATAGAATATACATATAATAGTTAGCTATTATAGAATATACATATAATAGTTAGCTATTATAGAATATATATGTAATAGTTTTATGCGATTGTGGGAAGAGTCCTTACAAAATGGGGCGTTTCTTAAGAGTGCTCAAAACTTGGATTTTTTTAACTAACTTGGTACTGATTTAAGCAGCGAATGCTTGGTAAGTAAATGTTGTTGACTGATAGCACAGCACCCTGAAATCTCTGAAAAATGTTCAAACAAAATCATAAAATCATCAGAATCAATAATCAGTACAAAAGTATTCAAATGTAGCAACTAATTTGGGACAGAGGGAGTATAATTTTTTATTCAAAAAATGTAATATAAAAAATAAAATGCAGGAACACAAGAAAACATAACCAATATATATATATATATATATATATATATATGAATGAAGAAAGCATTGTTATATATATAAACTGCTTGTAAAATCTGAAAGATTTTATCGTTCACTTCCAAGACATTGAAAATTTGAATACCACAATATATTTTGATACGATGATGCAAAAAGATAATTTTGATATAATCGTGCAAATAGAGTTGATTGCATCAAAGGAGAATGCTTAAGGACAAATCTTTTCACAGTGCATAGGTACGCTATGCGTTTGGAATTCAAAAGTCATCTGAGAGAAATATTCCGAAATAAAAGTTGCACCATTGTTGATATTTCCCTCTTCTTGAAATAGCCTTTAGTCAAGGCACACACATAACAAGAAACAGGTTGAATATTTTTTAACAAGATGATTGAAGAATTAAATAATTTTCTTTCAAATGTTAAAAATTTTCCCCCAATACATCAAAGCACAGCCATCACATTAATTAAAATCAAAGTTTTGTGCAATTAAAATCTGAGATTTTGTTTCTGTAAACTGACTTACATCTGAAAATTTAAAAATAATAATAGTTTGATTTACTTGGTTACGGCAAAGTACACGAGGGCTACCCACCAAAGGGAAGTACTTTTTAAAGGACACTGGTTTGCATCCATATTGCATATGAGGATAACCAAAAAATACCCATGCAGCCAGCCCGTTCATGTGGAATCAAACCCAGATTTAATGACCAGAGTTCAACGACTTCACTGCTTGTCTGCTGATGGGCGGCAAGACACACCAACAGACAAAGAAGCTCCAAAGAGACAACTATCTGTTATTTTTATGGAAATTGACTCCCCATCGAAACAATACCATTTTTTACTCTTTCACTTCCTCACCACTTTCCATTGGTGCTGTCTACTCTCTTTTGAACAGTTATTGTAGAATTAAGCTTTTATTCTCTCAGGTTTTAGACTGAAACTGAGCATAAAGGATTGGTATAAAAGTTTCAACAAGCAATCATCTGTGATTCAGGAACAGATTTACTCCATTTTACAAAAATAACAGCCGTCAAGAACAAAATATTAGATATCAGGCGAGTGAAATATTTTCTCATAGCTGTCATAGTTTGAAGAATATGCAGTTCTCATTTCAAAAACTGCAAATTCTGGCATGGTTTTCAGGTTGCATGGCAGCAGATTATTCAATATTTATAATATGTTTTGATGTAAAATATATGAGGTATTTCACAATTTATTTTCTTTGGTTAATTTCATTTTGTAATTTGCTTATACTTTTATACTGAGAAAATCTCGAATAGGAAAGAAAAACTATAATTTATACTTTCAAATATCATTAAAATTAAATAATTAATGTACACTGCGCAAAAAAGGGGGAGGGGGACAGTTCTATATCTCCCTTTCTACTGGGCCGATTGACGAAATTCAACTTGCATTTTTCATATCTCAAAAGCATATGTATTAGGATATGTATTAGATTTATATATAGCATTTTTGCCAATTTTTTGGGGATTTATTTTTAAAGTTTGTAATTTTTAAGTAACTTTTATAAATTTTTCGGAAAAAATTTTGAATTATAACCTATAACATCTTAAAGTAGACGTTAAGCATCCCTACAAAAAATTACAGATTTTTATTAAAAAATTCCTAAGATATACTTGAATTTACATTTTGGGCGAGTTTTGAACTAAGGCATATTTATTATGTTTAATTACCAGTGTTCAACGATAATAACAAAAATGTAAAAAGTAATTTTAACTCTATTAAAATTACTTGAAAGTATGAACAAAGACTTTTTTCCTGCTCGTGGACAATGAAAAAAAAAAGGGGGGAAAGGAAAATAGGTTGTTATAAATTAAGAAGTTCGCAGAGTGAATTTTCTTAGCACAAACTGAAAAAAATGTGGCAAGATAAATTACAAAATTTAATATCTAGGCATAATTTGAGTCATAGAATCAAAATATGAAAAAAAAATTGGTATGTTATTTGAGAAAAATTTCGATTTTGTGTCAAAATAGCTAGTTTCGAGACATGAAAAACAATTTGAATTTCATCAATTAGCTAAGTAGATGAGGAGATACAGAACTGTCTCCCCCCCGGCAGTATACATACATACTATCTTGTAGATAAACTTAATAATATACCATATACTGATTTTAAAATATTATATGCAAATAATTATTGATTGAGGTTACATCTACATATAAAGTTCTGCAAATGCCTACAGTAGACTAAGATAATTCCAATCAAATAAAATTTAAAAAGCTTTACTGAAAATCATTAGGGTTGGGGTAATCTATATTAGCTGAATTTACACAAAACTGGGAGATCTGATGAAAAAGTACAAAAAGGATGCAGCTCTGTTTTCTGCAAAAAGGGATTTTCATTTGAAAAGCATGAAATTTTTTTTATTAGTTATGTTATGTACCAATGGCTGCCAATATCCAACTTTGACAAAAAGTTTTCTTTTTTTTGACTTACCAGGACTTTCCAGATGAATGGGAATCCTTTACGTAAAAATCGACATAATTTTGTTTCATATTTTCTGACTCTTAAATAAACAGGAAAATCATTAGGAAAGATAATATGTAGGTTTAAAAAAAAAAAAAAGTCAATACTGAGATTTCAGAAGTATGAATTTTTCTTAAAATATGCTTCCACAGACATATTTATGGCTTATTTTTCTGTAATTTAATGTTTCTTACTATCAACTATTAATAAAACACAGCTAATACAGTACAGAAGCTGTCCAGTTATTACAACTGACAACAGAAAACTTACACATTTGAAATACATTAAAAAAATTTACAAATTATTCAATACCTCTACCAGTACCAATTGATCGTTTAGTTTGTTTTTCCCCCCAGAGAGGAGAATGTTAATGTATTATAACTTCCAAACAAAAAATGAGAGTGATTATAAATATTTTTTTAATCCTCTAATTTTTTTGTACTTGTAAAATCCTTTAATTTCTACTTTACTTTCAGATTCAATATGTCATGGATCATACGCCTGTTCTAGACTTAACTTCAAGTATTTTGCTTACAGCAGTTACATATTCTTGTTTTTTAAACCATAAACAAAAAAAAAGGGGGGGCATTAATTTTCACAAATGTACATAATGTTGACTTTATATGCCTCTTCCTTTGTTTCAGAAAGCAAAAAAATATTATCAGATTTAAATACAATTTTACATAATACAGCTTATGATTTAGGTCTTCTTAATTTGTAATAAATTAAATATTGAGTTCCTTTTTTACCTGTTCATCTGTCAATGGTAGCCAATAAATGCAAGGTGAAGCTTTGGTTTTCTGAAACAGATCATCCAGTAGCTTTGCTGGAGTATCTTCATTTGGCCTTCGTTTAGAATCTAAGGGGGGAGGTATTTTTGCATTTTAAAAACATAAAAGAAGTAGTAAATTTTAACCAATTTTTTAAAAAGATTCAACTTTTGGATCTAGTATAGCATATGGTTTTTTATTTTTAATTAGTAGCATAGTCTCTTTGGTGTGTAATGTATTAACTGACTTTAACACTTTAATGAAATTAAAAATTATATGAATGTAAAAGTTTTAAGATTAAAACTTATAACATTTATGCTACTGTGGTTCGCTCTCTATATACACAGTCCAGTCACATTAATGTGACCACCACGTACTTTCCATGTCAGAGTTAAATAACCAATCACAGAAGGCAGGTGGCAGCACAGTGCAGTTGAGCGTATATAAAGGGTGTGTGAGGGCTTCGGAAAACATTTCAATCGTTGGCGTAATGCAGAAACGAAGCGATTTATCCGACTTCCAAAAGGGCATGATCATTGGCTTTCGGGCCAAGGGTGGAAGCATTTCCGAAACGGCTGAGTTTGTGAACTGTTCGCGTGCCGCCGTGGTAAAAGTGTACCGTGCATGGCAAAATGGGACTGTCCAAAATCAGCGACGTGGCAAATGTGGTGCACCACGGGCCATAGATGACAGAGGCGAACGACGGTTGCGGAGATGCGTTCGGGCAGATAGACGGGCTACCGTTGAGCAACTGACCACCAAAATGAACCAAGGGGCTACCAAAAGTGTCTCCCAAAGTACTATTCAGCGAACATTGCTGCGTCTGGGCCTCCGAAGCAGACGCCTGGTTCGTGCACCTATGCTGACTGCTGTTCATCGACGGCGAAGGCTAGAATTTGCACGCCAGTACAGCAGCTGGACGTCCACTGAGTGGCGACAGGTTGCGTTTTCGGATGAATCGCGTTTTATGCTCCATCGGACAGATGGACGTTGGCGTATAAGGCGTGAAACCTCTGAAAGGAACCACCCTGCAACCATTGCCGGAACGGTCCAAGCTGGAGGCGGGAGCATTATGGTCTGGGGAATGTTTTCCTGGCATTCTCTAGGTTCACTGATCATTGTGGAAGGCACAATGGATCAATACAAGTACGCATCTGTCCTTGCGGACCATGTTCACCCCTACATGCGCATTGTTTTTCCTCAGGATGATGGCATCTTCCAGCAGGACAATGCGAGGTGCCATACAGCTGCCAGTGTACGTGCGTGGTTCGAAGAGCACCAGGATGAGTTTACCGTCCTCCCCTGGCCAGCAAACTCACCTGACTTAAACCCAATCGAGCATCTGTGGGACCATCTCGATCGAGTTGTTCGCGCCATGGATTCTCAACCGCGTAATCTAGCGCAGCTGGCCACGGCATTAGAGTCGGCATGGCTCAACATCCCAGAGAACACCTTCAGGGACCTATGTGACTCTCTTCCTGCACGTCTCGCAGCAGTCCGCTCTGCGAAAGGTGGTTATTCTGGCTTTTGACAGATGGTCACATTAATGTGACTGGACTGTGTATACATCTCAGCTGCCAACTTTGAAATACAAAAAAACCGCAATGTTCAGCCACCCAAAACTGGGAGATTTTAGAAAATTTTCATACCAGTTTATAATATGATTCTGGTGTAAAACAGTAATATTTAATGACATATTGGAAATTTTATATTACTTAGCTAATTTTATTTTATTTTATTATGTTTTTATACTAAGAATATTATGAGCAAGGAAGGAAAGCTTTAATTTATCAAAGTACTTTTAAATGTGACGAAAATAAAATTACTTCCATTGCATATTTTTTATGTTTACTGTTCCGAAATGGGCCTAATGACTCTCCATATTGATGTAAAACAAATACAAATATTTAGTGATATAACATTTGTTTGAGTCTTCATATTAAGTTTTACAAATATCGATGAAATGATTAAAGCAATTCACATCAAATAAAATTTAATATGAAAAATTAAGCTGAATGTCACTAAGGAAGGGAGAATAAAAAATTTACACAATTTAAATTTCACTGCTAAAAAAAATGGCAAATAAGTGATCTACTTGGAAATGTGTTGAAAAATTGGGAGAGTTGGCAGCTATGAATTATATATATAAAAAGACAAATCAGAACCTAAAACTTATACCAACAACTTCTACTTCCCATCCCACATATAGGGGAGGGTTGGCTTTATGGAGGAATTTCTAAGGGAAACTGGCTCGTATACACACTGCATAGGGCAAAAATCATGAAAATGTCCATGCAGCCAGCCCGTTCGCAGGGACTCGAACCCGGAACGAACTACCAGTATTTAGAAGTTTTACTGTTCAGCCGCTGGTGGGCCTAAATAATAATACTTATAAAATAATAATATAATAAAGAATAAATAATAAGGAAATATAATGCAATTCAAAAGAAGACTTTTACGAAGGCTTTCATAAGTTTTGTCAACATGTGAAGAAATGTATACAGCATTTAAGTGAATGTATTCAAAAAGTGATTTTCTTCAAATCTCAAATATTTTATAAATTTACTCGTCCTAAAATTCCGTTGCATATTTACTTATATTTTAATAACCTCTGAAGTTAAAAAAAAGGGGACAAGAATACCTTTCCTCTCTCTTTTCTCTGAACTTTTGGCTTTTGAATCAGATTCTCTGTTAATAGCAGAGTCTTTCTCTGGCGAGTCCTGCGAAATTTTATCTTTATCCCACTCTCGCACAGGCATTCTAGTTTTTGATCTCTCTCTTTCCTTCTTTCGATCCCTCTCCTTTTTCCGGTGCTCTTCCACTGGATGCACATTTCTAGCTTCGTAAGTCTCCACACTCTGATTCGTAGGTTCGGGTACAGTTTTTGGAGGCTCACTTCCTCTTTTGTGGTACTCAATCTGGCAGAAACAAAATTACATTAATAATTAATCTTCTACTAGGTCAACAACACAAAAAAAGCTAAACATATATCAAAATACACAGATCTATACATAGAGTAATCATCCCTATGATTAACACACGAATCTCTAAATACTCAAGTTTATTGTACTGTGGAAACTTGAACATGTGCACTTTGAAACCTGGATTTTTTAATTTGCTATATTTTATATTTTGTGTAAATTTAACAAATTTCATATTTTATATGTTTTATGAAATCAATGCATGTGTTAATGATGCATGCTTCTTTTATAACATTAACATGAAAAACTTCAATTTGAGGACTGCAAAAAGAAGGGGGGGGAAGGTTTTAAAAGAAGTTTGTTTTGCAGATTAAATTTCCTCTTAAATACTTTTTGTTTATTTGTAATAACTTACCAAGATTATTTTAGAGATGTTAATTTACTTTTCAGTGCATAAATAGCATCTTACTGTTTAACAATTAAATACAGATAATGAAATATGAATCAGTTTATTTCTTTCTGTCAGTTATCTCCAACTACATAATATTTTTGATATATCACTCTATTTTCCAGGATATATTGGCAGTACACTAATATTAATTAACACTAGAATGCCCGACGGAGTCCTTTCGATTCCGTACATTAAATAAACATCCATATCTTTTCCTAATTTTTCATTTCAGTTGTTTACCTTCCATGACTTTTAATGAATTAGTGAAAAAAATTAATATTTAATTTCCTAACTTAAATTAATATCTAACTTAAAATTTTAAAAATATTTATGGGCCTGTAGCCCTAGAACGGCCAATGGAGTTGTATCGACTCCGTGGGAAAAAAGACGCAGTTTTATCATTTCCTTCCTGTTTAGGGATCATGATCTTGTATTGTGCTTTCTTTTTGAAAGAGTGATATATCAGTTATTGTGACATTGCTTTTTCCACCCCCAAGTTGAAAAAATGGTCAGTTCTTTGCACCTCCTGATACAAGTGGCTAACTACCTGAGATGACTCCTTTCACAGTTATTTCATTGCTATTTGTGTTATATTTTCATAAATGTTCACGATATTCGGTTTGTTTAAATACATTGCAAAAAATGCCTCGCAAAAAAGGATTAAAACCAGAGGAAATAGAAAATCTTTTACGTGAGCTATCATAAAGTGAATCTGAAGGGGTGAACTATCAGACATCGAAGACGAGGATTTTTAAATAGTTGATTCTGAATGCGTAAATGACTATTCATCAGATTCTGATGGACGTGAGAAAAAGGAAATGTCAGAAGATGCATCAGGTAATACTGAAGCTTTCACTGCTTCTGATGACACAGAATGGAAAATGTATAAAAATTAAAAAAATCCTGGAAGGTTTTCAAAACAAAATATTATATGGCAAGATAGTGGACCAACAAATCATGCAAAAAAAAACATGTGATTACATGTGTAGACAGCACAATTTTAAACAATATAAAGAAATGTACCGAAGTAGTCGAGGCGCATTTCTCAAGAATGACACTTGGTCTCTTTCTGTAGACGAGTTACTTGCCTTTAATGGAATACTATATGCTCAGGGTGTGAGCGGTGCGAAAGGAATAGATCTTCATTCCTTGTGGTGCAAAACCTGAGACCAGAATTTTTGCACAGAAACTAAGGGAAGAAACAGGTTTTGTGAAATTCTACGATTTGATTTGAAATCTACACGTTCTGCATACTTGCAAACAAGATAAATTTGAAAGGATATCTGAAATTTGTATTCCCTTCATTAATAATAATTGTATTTCTTGCTTCAAACTGGGGGAAAATATAACAATAGACGAACAACTGTTTCCAACCAAAACACGATGTCCGTTTACTCAATTTATACCATCAAAACCCAATAAATATGAGCAAAAGTTTTGGCTTGCTGTTGATATAAAAACAAAACACCTCCTTAGTTGCTTCTCCTTATCCACGAAAAAATGAAGAACAAAGATTATCTGAATATGTTCTTATGAGACTGATGAAACCTTTCTAAACAAAGGTCTAAATATCACAGTTGATAATTTTTTTAGACACTTCATTTAGGTGAAGAATTGAAAAAAAAAAAAAGGGAACACGCTTGATAGCAACTGTCAGCAAGGCAAGAAGAGAAATCCCGAAGTTCAAGAAAGATTCCTAAGAGGCACTGTATGAATCTTAAAATTTTGAAACATGACGAAACAATGGCTACTCTTACAGTATATCAAGGAAAGAGAAAGAAAAATATAATGATTTTAAGTACCCTTCATCCATATGTCGATATAAGTAATAATGAAAAGAAAACACCAGAAACAATTAGTTTTTATAATGCAAAACCAAATGTAGTGTTGATGCAACTGATCAGATGCCTAGAAAGTACACTGTAAAAGCACTTTCTAGAAAATGGCATGTTCATACTTTTTACAATATATTACATTTATCTGCTATAAATGCCTGGATTATTTTTAAAAAAATTATTGAAAAACTAATTACAAGACATCCGGATGTTAACTGATGAAATACATCATAACTACATTTGCCTTACTAATAAACCAAAAAGAAATACAAGCAGAGCAGACCCACCACAGAGATCAGCCCCAAAGAGGAGGAAATGTGAAACAAAACTTTGTAATGGTAATATGACTACAAATATCTGTATTTCATGCAATAAAATGGTATACGGAAAATGCCATGGCAAGCTAGATTATACATTCAAAAACTGCATTCCTGAATTTTAGTTTAAAAAGGACTGTAAGTATATGAATAAAGCATACCATTTTTAAAATTTTCTTATAATTGTAAATTCAGTTATGTTTTTTTTTAAATTAATATTTGTATCTAGTGTTCCTAATTAAAAATTTAAATGTTTTAATTGAATAATGTATTTATTCTTGTGTTCTCGTTTATCTGTTTACCTTATAAATCCCAGTAGGCGTTCTAGCATTAAATTGCTTCTTTTTATTATTATTATTGAAGACTACAATGATGGGAGACACAATTAACAAAAAATATATTGCTATAGAACACAATCTACAGAAGTATATATATATATATACACAGGGTGCATATGAAAGTCCCTTTAACCTGAAAATTCTTGCAAATGAAGAGAGCTATAGCTATGCTGGTGAGATAACAGTATAGTAAAGCGACTAAGCCCGACCTAATGCAAACAGCAGCTGTGCCCCTAGTGGTGAAATTTGAAAGATATGCGTTGCAAATTGAAAACGAAAAGAAATAGAGCAAAATTTCCAATTAGAAAGTTTTAGAGCATCAATTAATTACAGGGTTGCCACTCAAACAGGAGAATGAAATTCCCTGACTTTTCCAGGTTTTCCAGGTGTGTTTTAAGAAAATTCCAGTCTATCCGCGTAATGCTCTTTGGCTGTGCTAAGAGGTAAATTAATTATGGTACCACTTGAAAACACAAAAAATTGCCAATTAGATATGACTTTTATATTATCCTCAAAGATTACTATTATAACTATAGTAGGAGTTGTTTTCTCCACTGAAGAATTGAGATCAGAATCTGCTCAATGTGGATAAAAAATGTCTTTTTTTTTCCTGACATTTTGCAGCTAAACGAAAGAAAAATATCTATTTAATGATATTTTTAAATAAATGAAGGTATTTTATATTTATTTAGCTGAATACATAAGCAAAAAATATGTGCATTGAATTTCGTGATGTTATGTCATTATACTGCTAGAATTAGTTTCAGGATTATGCCAGAGAAAATTTCCTGAAATTTGAAAGTATTATTTACTAATGATAAATAAATTTAAGGGGAAGAAGCAACATTAAATGATATAAATAACATTAAAATAATTAAAAAACTGAATTACAATAATCGACGATATTTTGGCGAATATAGTTATATTAAATGGTTAACCTAGATGACTGATTACTATTTTACTGCAAAATAATAAATAAGGCATTTCTTAAAAAGAAAAAAAAAGTATTTAAAAGATTTTGCGGTAGAATCCTACTATACGCTACGGTTTTAACACGATTTTGAAAATTGCCGCCAACACCGAAATGGCCTATTTGCTGCTCATCATAATGTCGCTAAATCCCGTGTGTACCGTACACGGAGGCTATTCTAACCTCCATGGTACCGCTATACTAGGATTAAACCGATTTTATTTGATACCAGAATGAGTATTTTCTTTAGTTCAACATGCAATGCACATGCGCATGCGAGTATTTCGATTCTCGAGGTTACTGAGAACCAAAGTTACTGGAAACTTGCTTTGCCTTTCTTAAAGACAATCTGTTTGGAGCTGCAAGAATTGGCTCTTTGCCAGCTGCCAGAGTGACGCTAACGCGCGCCAAGGAAGTGATCGGCGTCGAACGTTGGCGCAAAACTCGCTCTTTTGGGGGATCGCTGAATGAAATTCCCTGACTTTTCCAGATTTAGACTAAAATAGTTGAATTCCCTGACTTTTTTGGTCAATTTTCGAATTCCCTGACTTTTTCCGGTTTTCCCAGTTTTCCAGGTAGCGTGGCAACCCTGTAATTAGTACGAAACGACAGTTGGTTCACAGGGATAAGATAAATTGCCGCCTGTAAACCCAAAGATGTCTGCAATTGATGCACGACGATTCTACTCTGCATATTCACTTCATGTTTCGGAAATGTAGCAGTGTGTAATTGCAGATTGTGATGATGTATTGTAACGTCTGCTTCTAATGCATTTAAAATTTTGGTTTAGAAGATGTCAGCTTTTACTTCATACAAACAGCATAACCTTAAACCTGATTATAATCTTCATGGCAGATGATAGTATTAACTTATTATCACTGTGTGACAGTTACTTTCGAGTTTTTTTTCGGTGCTTGATATTACCTAACTGTATTGACATAAGTCTGTGCAATTAAAAAGGTGCATATTTCTTAAACCTATAGCTATTCCTTTCAAACGTTTACACAAAATGGAGTGCAACAATTGCAGACATCTTTGGGTATACAGGCGACAATTTACAGGTCGGGCATAGTCACTTTACCATACCATTACCTCACTTGAATATCTGTAGCTCTCTCCATTCGCAAGAATTTTCAGGTTAAAGGGACTTTCCTATAGACCCTGTATGTATATATACACTCATGTCCAACATTATGTTTACTTGCATAAATTCACGGATTTCTCAGAGACTATGACTTATAATTTAATGAATTTTCGTGGAATCATACATAACATGATGACACTTAAATGCAAAAGAAAAAATTGAAGATCACCTCATATGATATAAAATTGTAGCATGAAACAATAAAAATGGTAATAAAGTGTGACAAAGAGAGTTAAGAAAAAAAGGAATGATTCAGAAAAAGAATTAAGTCTTACGAATTTAATATGGAATATGATCTCCCCTGACTTGTACACACATATCACAACGTGTTTTAAGGCTGGAAATAACGTTGTTAACCACAGTTTGGGGAATTAATCTCCACTCTTCCAGCAATGCCGTCTTCAGAGCATTTACATCTCTAGGAGGAGGATGTATACGTGCAATTGCTCTTCCAAGGTAGTCCCATAAGTTCTCTATCGGGTTAAGGTCAGGAGAGTTTGGTGGCCAAGGTATTCGCTTAATGTCTTCACTTGATCAACGAGGTTTGCTCGATGTGGACGGGCATCATCATCCATAAATAAAAAGTCAGGTCCATATGCACCCCTGAAAAGTCTTACATAAGGATCTAAGACCTCATCCCGATATATCTGGCCTGTCACAGATCTGCTGCTGAACACGTGTAGGGGCGTACGTCCATCGATCATTATTCCACCCCATACCATCACACCTGCGCTACCGAAACGGTCACGTCCACAATGTT